>VDFB02353160.1:0-52579 GCA_007258455.2 Sequoia sempervirens
CATTAATGTCATTTGTATGATTTGTGAGGGATGTATTTAGTCGATCTTTGGGGATTTTCTTGCCATTATGCTTTATCATTTGCATTCAATTAAGTTGAGGAGCTTAATCTTGAGGTGTTTGACTCGATTTGGAGCGTTGGGTTTGCAAGTTGTTGAATTTGGTGGTGATTTCCTGGGTATTATCGTTGTTGTCCTTTGTTGAGCGCCAAAATTGTCATTTGTTATTGCTGAAATTGATTTCCACTTCATCAAATGGTATGTACATGTTGCCTTGCTTTTGATTGATGAATGTGAGTGGTCCTCTAGCATTCTAAATTTTCTTGGAGTCTGAATTCTTGTATGTTTGGGCATTTTGTGGCTTGGGTTGCTTGATATAGTCTGATTTATGGTTTCCCAAGTTAGCTTTGAGTTCATTCTTTCATTCACATCAGAAGGTAGCTTGCTGGTGGGGCATAAATAATCTTTTGTGAGAACCTAGCAGTTGAGTTAACCTGAACCCCAAGCTTGCCCTGTGTTTTCAATGGCGGATTTTTAGGGTTTTATGCCTAGGGCATCGTCATTTCCTCGTGTTTTTCTTTCATGTGAGCCTAGAATTCAAGGATGATCTGTGGGGGGCTCAAATCAAACCGATTGTTGGCCCAAGGTCCTCAAATTTGTGATCATTCGATCAATTTGAGTGAAGCTATGAGAAAATGATAGTATTCGGCATTTCAAGATCTTCGCAGAATTCCTCTTCTGTCAGAATTCCCCGACATCTCATTTTCTCCTTGTTTTCCCGAAACTCGCAGTTTTTCAGAGTTTCATCTTCCCCGCGGATTTCTGTTCTATCCAAATTTCTTCGAAAATCCTTTTTCCTTTCATTTTTCCAGAATTTGCAGACTGTTGCTATTTTCGCGAAATTCCATCTTGGGCAGAATTCTCTGAAACATTGTTGAAAATGAAGGATTATGAGATGGCATGACTTATTAACTAAATTTTATGATTAATTTGAGCTATTTGAAGATGCCTCATGTTGTTTCTTTGGTATGCTAATGGATCAAATAGTTATCTTGGGGGATTTCATGTTTACTTCGCCAGAATCCATTTAGCTAGGAATTTTCCAAAATTCCTCTCTGGCTTGGATTCTGCGGGATGACTTGAAACCCAAACTTTGATATGATCAACTTTTATGATAATTAATGAAACCTTGCTTATTTGGGATTCATTTTGATGATGATAATGTTTTTTATGATTGATTTAACTTGGCTTTCATGTGATCTTTACTATGGTTTCTTTGTTAAGTGCAGGCTGAGTCAAGCAAGGCAAAGGATAAAGTGGGAGCTAGGGAGTAGTGATATGAATTGTTCTGAGTGCGCCAGCACTATGATAAGGCTACATAGAGGATACACCTCAAGGGAGAATTATAGCAAATTTGAATCCCTGTCCATAGCCTGACCTTTGGACATGCCGCATGCATCTCATGTGGTGGCTTTGATATGGATATGGCAAGAAAAATTCCTATGAGGAGGATAATCACAAATCCTCACAGTCATCAACTCATGGTTGGAGAGGCCTAAGTCTCACTACTCCAAGCTTCCCAAATAGCTATTCAGAGAAAAATTCAAGAAGGATTACTATGATGCTATCACTCTTCTCAATAGGGTGGTAGGGTCAAAGAGTGTTGGAATGTTTGAAAATTGGATGCTCATGTCATCATAAGGATGGAGCAAAATATTAACTATCATTGGGAAAGTGTTATAAGTGTTATGATTCATGAGAAGATATGCAATGTATTGCAAACAAAGACCTTCACAATGACTTCCTACTTAGTCTACGCGCTTGCAAGATTCCACCCATACAAGGGGCTAAGTACAAGAGGTGTGTTTGGGCAGGATGTGATCTATGAGGTTTATCCACAGCTACATCTGGGCAACTCGAGCTACAAGAGGGTGAATGATGCATTCACCATGTACATCACCAGATTATTGCAAGGTGCAAAGCATGTGAGGATATCTTACCAGGCCAAGGAACTAATCAAAAGGTATGGGGCTTGGTTCATACAGTTTCCCACCTTATCATACATAAGGATAGATGGTTGTTAGAGGGCTCCATATCGACTTCCAAGGTACCCAACATACCATATCATACTCTTGGAAGTCACGACACAAATTTGTGACTTTGATGCCATTGTGAAAAAGGATAAGCATAAGACTGGATTTGGTGGTTGCTTATGTTGTGCGCTTTGCATTTCACACGCTTCACTTAGAGTGGGGACCCTCTTTTCTGATGTCTCTTTGACCTTTGGTTTTTATTGGATTTGTCCTTTCAAGGTCTTGGGATGCTGGTCTTGCTGGTTTTGGTCTTGCCCTGAGGATTGAATTGATTAAACTTGGTTTTTAAGGGAAGTCAGGGTTTTTCCCTGGGTCCGGAATTTTCCAGTTCACTCGGATTTTCCCGGATCCTGGTTCTTCACCTGTAAATATCATATTTTCTGAGGTCCAGGTTTCTGCCTGGATCCGGGATTTTCTGGCTTGGGTGGATTTTCTTGAACTTCATTGGAGTCCCAAAGGGTGCTTTATCCACAGAATTCGTGCTTACCCGGATTGTCCGTCTGGCTTGGTTTTTTCCGAAATTCCGTTTTGGGCTCAGGTTTTCGGATTTCTTTGATATGTCTTGTCGTTCATTAATGCTCGAAGTACGCCTTCTTTGGCATGAGTGCAGGTGGATTTAAGGTCTTTTGACACTCTTTGATTTTATTATTCATTTACTATTTGCTTTGGCACCTAAGTTTGTTCTTCCTAAGCTTTGGTTGTTGGATTCGAGTTGCTTGCGTGTGGATTGCTTGAGCGCTTGTGTTGAGTATTTTTGTCACTAGGGCACCCTGTTTTGCAGTGACTTCCTCGGGTTTGAGCTTCATTCATAATTGATCCATGGTAAGTCGTTGCTGAATTCTCCTTTTTGTTTGCACTTTGATCGAATCTTTCAAGTTGTTGATTGGTGGTCTTTTTAGGTCGGCCCTTGCTTGTTTCATGATTATGTATTTGTCGAAGTAGGGTTTAACCTACCTTTTCACGGGTTTTATCACCCACACTGTGCATCCCTTTGTTTATCAATTGAATGTCGGGTATACTCCTATGGCTAGGTGTTTCTGTTAGGGCCTTGCCTTGTTGGGGCATAGTCTGCCATATTTTGTGAAGGTTAGGGTTTTGGTATATTTGCCCAGATTTGTTAGTTTTGGTGGAGTTGTCGCGACTTTCATGTCTTGTGTTTAGCTCGACCCTGTTCATATCTTGTGAGATCCCGGTGTGCTTTAGCTTGATCATTTCGAGGGATAGTAGTTGAAACTTCAAGCTTACCTTAGCTTTCATAGCGGAGGTCTGGTTATTGAATTTAGGGCATCATTGTTTCCTCATGGGGATCAGTCATTTGAGAGTTTTGGGAATTTAAATTCAGGTACAATCAAAATACAACTTATTGGGATTGATTCTATGTCCATTGGAATCCGAATAGGGAGGTTTGTATGATCATTCGATTAGTGGTTTGCACGTTAAACGATCGTCGGGTTTCCGAGGTGTCCGCAGAATTTATGCGCACCTGGATTTTCCCAAATTCTACCATTTCCTCAGAGTATGATGAGTTCTAGAATTTCAAGCTGCCCGCGGAAATCCGACCTATCCGGATTTTTTCAGTTTTCTGCCTGGTTCCACTCCTTTTTGATTTTCGATATTGGGGGGTAATGAATTAAATGTTAAATGATGATTTCTTGTTGCTAAATGAATGAATTTCATGATAGTTAGACAACTCTTTTGTTCGTATTAACGATTTATTTGATGAATGATGCCTTGGCAGCAGGAGTCCGTCTGGGTCGGATTTCTCTGAATTCTGCACCGATTGGATTTTCTCAGATTACTTCATTTTTTTGGATTTTCAAGATTAATGATTAGTGATGGATCTTAATTGTTTTATGTGGTTTCCAGGCTAACCTTTAATTGAAATATGGATGATAATTGGATGCTCATGAGGCTCTTTTGTGAATGTAGGCTGAATCAAGTAAAGTAGCGGTGGGAAAGTCTAAAGGTGATACAGAGGGGTCCTCAGTTACAGATGTAGAAAGGTTGAGGCTGGATACGAAGAGTTAGTTGCTGGATAGTAAGATAGCTTCAGTTTGGTCTAAGGTCTCCGACACCAATGTAGGAGCATGGAGGTATGAAGAGTTCAAGGAAAGGACAGCTCAGAAAGATCTATCAACCTTGACCAAGGGAATGATGAAGTCCGGACTGGTCCATGTAGCAGGATTCCCTCCTGCGGTTCAGTGCTATGAACTGATATTGGAGTGTGCCCGGCAATATGACTTTGATACGCAGAGGGTCATTAGCACTGAAGGAAGAGTCTTGGAAAACTTCAATCCAGTTTCTATTGCCCAAGCATTTGATATGCCAGACTTACCATGTGTGTGTTCCTTGGACATGGACTTGGCCAGAACTTACTATGAGGATGAGCCTACTAAAGCCCAACAGATGATTAATTCTTGGTTGGAGAAACTGAAGTCTCATTTTTCCAAGCTGCCTAAGCAGTTGAATAGGGTCAAGTTCAGGTAGGATATATATGATGCAATTACACTATTGAGCAGAGTGGCATGCTTAAAGAGTGCTGGGGCATTGGAGAATTGGATGGTGCATGTTATTAACAGGATTGAACAAGGCATCAATTACCATTGGGCAGGGCTCATCAGTGCAATGATTGACAGGAAGCTAAGAGATGTGTTGGAGACAAAGAAATTCACCATGTCATCTTATGTGATATATGTGTTGGCCAGATTTTACACATATAGGGGTTTGAATCCAAAGGGAACATTTGGACAGGATATCATCTACGAGATATACCCTGAATTGCACCTAGGAAATCAGAATTATAGAAGAGCAAATGATGCATTCACAATGCATATTACTAGGTTGCTCCAGAACGTAAAGCATGTGAGAATATCTGATGGAGCCAAGGAGCTAATCATAAAATATGGAGCTTGGTTTATACAATTCCCCACCTTCTCCTATATCAGAATTGACGGATGTCAAACTGCTCCATATAGATTGCCAAGATATCCTACTGACCACATTGTGCTATTGGAGGTTACGAGGCAGATATGTGACTTTAATGCTATTGTTAAAAAGGAAAAGCATAAGACAGGGTTTGGTGGAGATTTCCCTTTGAAAATTGGTATAAGTGAGGTTTGCCCTTCAATCCAATCAGCTCATGCATCAGGAGAGGAATTGAGTGCTTTTGGTTTCTCTTTCCATTCTAAGAGGACAAATTTTGACATCACTGGAGAAGCATAGAAGAAGGAAAATAAAGAATATCACCACAAGGATGATCTAGAGGATTACTGGGCGAACATCAAGGATGACTTTGAGGTAAGAAAGAAAAGGTATTCTAGGCTTCCTGGTGATGTAATCAGAATGTACAATGTTAAGTTAATCCCTGATCAGTTAGAGGATGATGGGAATCTGGTCCAAGATCATCCATATGAATTAGTCAAGGACAGATCCATTGGGGAGATAAATTGGTCAGAAAATGAGATAACTGAGCTGGAAGAATTAATGGTTCCTGTCATGAAATTTACCAAGTCATGGTTGAAGTACAAAGTATGGGAATTAGAAAGGGAGAAGATACCTTGTACCTTTAATTTAATAGAAAATCTGAATGCTCATTCCACCTCAGAGGAATCTGGTGAGGATGATTCCAAAGGAAAAACTAAAGTAAGCTCACCTTTTAAGATCAAAATCAGAGGCCCTAAGGAAAGTGAGCTAGAATAGAAAAGGAAACCTAAGGGAAAGAAGAGAAGTTGAACTTTGAAAATAGGTAAGTCTGCAGAAGAGGAGGAACTTGAGAAAGCAGAGAAAGAAGATACTCCTCCAGAGCCAAAAAGGACAAGGACAACTAGGGCTTCAAAGAAGAAAGATCAAGAAACTTCCAAGGATAAGGAAAATCCTCTTGTGGTTGATGTGGAGAGCTCAGAATAAAAACCCTGGGTTTATTTGAGGAGGTCAAGGACTCCATCTCCCAAAGAGACTATGCAAAAGATGGATCCTCTTCCAATGGCACCAGCTATGGAGCAACAGAAGGCTACTTCTCCTTCATTGAGTATACCTGAGCAGACAACTCATGAAGAGCATGAGACCAGCAGGGAGGCAGAACCATTCAAGGAAGGAGAACTCTTTGGTGTAGTAGTTGAGCTTGAGGTTGAAGGTGTGGAAATGCACCCTTCTCCATTGGTATAGTATGAGGATTCTCCTACAAGCAGGAAAGATAACAGATCCCCTGAGAAGGAGGATGTCCCTGTTAAGACCCCATCACCCCTGCAAGAAGAACCTGAGTTGGGTAATCAAGGTGATCAGTTTCCTAAAAAGGAAAAGGATGAGACAATGGAACAACATGAAGAGGTCAAGAAAGATGAAGTCCGAGTGGATCCTGCTGTCCCGGATTGGTTAGATAAAGAGATTAGAAGGAAACAGGTCATTGCTGAGGACACTCCTCTCGATTGGGATGAAATGTTGGCCAAGATTGGAAAAGGTAAGAAAAAGAAGATGGCCAAGGTAGTTTCGAAGATAGAAAGAGATGAAGCGAGTAATAGGGTTATTCATATTGCTACCCCTGCTGCTAATAAAAGTATAGATGAGGTCACCGAAAAATATTACAATGTACAGACTATCAATCTTGGACCCACTTCAATGAAGCAGAATATTTAAGAATACGAAGGGTCTAGTGCAGTGATAATTGGGAGATTAAGGAAGGAAACACAATCAAAGCATGAGTTTAAAAGGGAGAATGAAAGGCTTAGGAAATGTCTAGAAGATTTGATGAAGCCTTTGCAATCTCTTCACCCATCCTCTTCTGCTGCTATTGGTTTCTTGCCTAAGGAGACTATTTCTGAAATAGAAAAGATGAAAGCTTCTACTCAGACTATAGTAGATTGGTTGAAGGATGTAGAAGTTAAAAGTGATGATGCAATAAAGGAAATCCTTTCAACTGGAAAGGATGCAATAAGAGCTAAGGATTTATTAGAGGATGTTTTATCTCATGATAAGGAGGATATTGATCTTTTATTGCAAAAAACTAAAGTAATCATGGAGTATGGTAAGGATCAGTTGGTTGTAGATGGAATTCTTTCTTCATCTAGAGTTAATGAGCCTTGGGAATGGTTCAAGGCCTTGCAAATTCGACAGAAAGCCATCAGGAAGATCCATAAGCAAAAGAAGTAGATGGATGGTGATTTGACTGGTGTTTATGATGGATGCATTGCCTTTTTCAAAATAATGACTGGTAGGAGGAAGATTGCTCCTAAGTACTTGAGCTTAGAACAATTGAGGGAATGGTGGCATAATGTTTATGCCTCTGATTCTGAAAATGTTGTAATAGGGCACCAATTGGATGATGCGGCAACTTACTTGGCTGTGATGGATAAGTACCAGGCATGTAAAGGTGATTGGCATACAACGGTCAGGGGGTCGAAGGAAGAAATTGAATCAATTAAATGTCGGCTCAAGATCCTACCTTTGCCACTTGTTGCTGAGTTGGATAGGGTGTTTTTGAAGGTTCATGAATCGTTGGATCAGAACAAGGATAAGGGAGGCAGTAGTTAATGCCAATTTTGAGAATTGTGCTTCCCTATTATTATAGGGCATGTGTTGATCCGGGTTGTATTGAGGAATGTTTTTTGGGAAACCTTGATGATGTATCGGCATTTAATGTGTGCCTTATTTTGAAATTCTTGAGGCCAACTTGTTTTGGCTATTTTTATTTTTTGTAAATGTTTGGCTGGGCCGACATGTTTGAAGATTCTCTATTAATGGCATTCTTGCCTCATTTGTAAGGAGTTAGTTAGGGAGATAATAGAGATAAGCTTGATTAAGAAGGAGCTAGAGCATTCTGTAGTAGAGATAATAGTTAGTTCTTTGAAGCAAGTGTTGTAACAGAATAGTGAAATTGTTGCTATATTTTGGTGATCTAATACAATTGAAGGCATTGTGGTTTCTCTGGTGAATTCTTTTGTGTTAGTTTATCTTGCATGGTTCCTGTTGTTCCATCCTTTGAAATTGCTTGAAGATATAAGATTTGATGTTAGATTTAGAATTAGATTAGTTTGGTGAATAATGTTCATGATTTTATGCTTGGAATATTTGTAGCAATCTCTAGTCTATACTCCTAGTAACTATCTGATTGTAGTAGGCTGGTGAAGTCAACCTGGACCATACATCTATTTGTGCTTAGTTTGATTGTGGATGAATGTCTATGATTTGAAAATTTGTATGCCTTAGAAGATTGCACCTTTCTTGTGATATTGCATTGTGGGTTAAGCAGGAATTGGTTATTTGAGATTGGTCTGTTCCAGGTATTTATCATTTGCATTGTTCATCTTAGAAATAGTTTAGATTTCATTACTTCTCTTGCACCCTCATCTTTTGCTGTTTCTTTATTATTCGGTTAGATTTAGGATTTGAGATCAAAATATTGCAAAATCTGATAAGTTGGAAAATACAGTTTGCTTGTAGTAAGGTCGATTGTGATTACCAACATTTTCACATATTATCTGAGTTGTTTATGCATTGTCATGACGACACAGAGAGACCTTGGGGTGATTTTTAGTAACTTGTTGAAAATTACCTTTCAAGAGATAGAATATTGCATTATGTCGAGTTGTTCTGTGCGAAAACACCATCAACAACTTCCTTTGAGGATAGGAACTAGTGAGGCATGTCCTATTAATTCGGCCAGTGCTTCTAAGGAAGAAATGAGCACTCTTGGGTTATCCTTCCATTCCAAGAGGTCCAGGTTTGATAGAACTGGCGAAGCACAAAAGAAATCCAGCAGAGAATATAGCCATAAGGATGATATGGAAGACTATTGGGCCAATTGCAATGATGAATTTGATATTAGAAAGAAGAAGTTTTGCAGGTTGCCTGTTAACTTGGTTTGACTTTAAAATGTGAAGGCCATCCCAGATCAAGTTGAAAAGGATGGAGATCTGATCTAGGGCCATGCTTATGAGGCAGTGAAGGACAAGCCCGTTGGAGAAATAGACTAGTTAGAAGAGGAGAAAACAAAACTGGAACAACTTATGACTCCAGTCATTAAGTATACTAAGTTGTGGCTCAAGCATAAGATGTGGGAGCTGGAAAGTGAAGGTGTGCAATGCACCTATGATTTAATGAGAGACTTGGAGTCTCATTCCACTTCTGAGGAGTTAGCTAAGTAGGATCCTAAGGGTAAGGGAAAGGTGAGTTCTCCTTTCAAGATCAAAATTAAAGATGCTCAGGCCGAGGAAGAACAAGAAGCAAAAAAACAAAGGAAGCCAATTGCAAAGAAGAGGAAACATGCTTCAAGAACGAGAAAGTCAACAAAAGATGAAACTGAAAAAGAGGACAAGGAGGTTAGTGTCCCTATGTCGAAGAGAAGGAGAGTGGTGAGATTATCATAGAAGGAAAAGGAAAGCTCCAAGGCAGGAGAGGAAGTTGGCCCACCTGTGATAAATGTGGAGAGCTCAGGAGAAAGAACACAAGGAAATCAAGAACTCCTTCTCCCAAAGACAATATTCCAAGCAAGGATCTCCCTCCAGTCACGCCTGATGCAGAGCAACATGATGATATCCCTCCTTCTCATGAAGTTCACGATGATCCAGGTGAATCCAAGGAAGAAGAAGGTCACCAAGATACAAAAGGAGAAGAATTTCAAGAGGGTGAGCTCTTCAATGCTGAGGCATAAATAGAGAGGGCAATGCAGTCTCCCTTGGTAACATATGAGGATTCACCTGTTGGAACTGAAGAAGTTAGGCCTCCTCAAAGAGAGGAAGTACCAGTTAAGACTCCATCATCGATACATGAAGAAGAAGAGAATGATAAAGAAAAGGAGGATAAGGCTGAGGAGATTCCTTAGAAGCAGGATTTGATTGAAGATATGCCTAAGGACCAACGAGATGAAGTTGGACAAAGTAAAGCACAGTCAAAATCTATTGTTCTAGGTTGGTTGGATAGGGAATTGAAGAGCAAACATATTTTTGTGGATGATACCCCTCCCAATTGGGATGAGCTGTTGGAAAACATAGGAAAAGGAAAAGGAAAAAGGAAAGCCAAGGTTATTTCCAGGATTGAAAGAGATGGGGCCAACAACAAGGTAGTTCACATTGTTACTCCTACTTCATATAAGAACAAAGATGATGTAACTGGAGAGGATTATTTGTTGTGCAATTTTTGCATTATTTGTTGTCTAATGTGATGTAACTGGAGAGGATTACAATGTACAGACCATCAACCTTGGGCCTACGTCTATGGAGTAGGATATTGAAGATTATGAAGGCTCTAGTGCAGTGATCCTAGGCAAGTTGAGGAAGGAAGTGCAGACTAAGCAAGAACTGAAGAAGGAGAATGAGAAATTAAAGAAATACTTGCAAGACTTGATGAAGCCCTTGCAATCTATTAGCTCCTCATCTTACTACGAGTTTCCTACCACAAGAGACCATAACAGAGCTGGAGAAGTTTAAGACCACTACTCTTGCCATAGCGAATTGGTTATAGGGGGTGCAAATTAAGGGGGATAATGCTATCAAGGACATTCTTTCAACTGGAGGAGATGCAATGAGGTCAATAAATTGGTTGAAAGATGTATTAGCTCAAGATAAGGAAGATACAGATCTCCTGTTGCAAAAGACCAAGACCATCATGAAGTATACTGAGGATAAGTTGGTGAGTGATGGAATTCTCCCTTCCTCCAGAGCAGTAGAACCTTGGGAATGGTTTGAAGCTTTGAAAATAAGGCAAAAGGTTTTGAAGAAGGTACATAAGCAGAGGAGGAAACTTGAAGACACCCTGACAGATATCTATAATAGATGCATTTCCTTCTTTGAAGTGATGAAAGGGAGAAATAAGTTTGCACCAAAGCATTTGAGCTTAGAATAGTTGAGAAAATGGTGGTGAGATTTATATTCTCCAATCAGTGAAGATCGAGTTACTGAACATCATTTGGATGATGCGGCCAACTATATTGCAGTTATTGATAAATATCAAACCAGCAAGGTTGAGTGGGATAAGTCGGGGGAATAGTTAAGGGAAAATATTAAATCTATTGAGAAGAGACTTAATGTTTTACCTCTGCCACCTATAGCCAACTTGGATAGGGTACTTTTGATGGTGCATGATAGGATGGAGCGAAATAAAGATACAGGGGGAAGCAGTTAATGCAAGGCTACATTGGAATTTGTGCTTCCCATTATTTCTCTTCTTCCTTCACATGCATTAGACCGAATTTTGTTGAAGACCCCAGGCCAACCTAGATGGAGTGATTGCATTTAATGCCCACTTTTTTTATTTTGAATTCTCCTTGGGCCGACTTGTTTTATGGCCGATTATTATTGTAAAACCTAACTAAGCCGACATATCTTGGGGATTTCTTTTAATATGGCATTTTACCTCATTTGTAGGGGCTAGATAGTTTTTCTTGGAGCGAATTAAGCAGTATAGCAAGAGCTAGAGTTAGGAGTTAGTTTTGTTTTCAAGCAAGCAAGTGTTGTAACATAATACTAGAATTGTTGCTACTTTGGGTAATTTAATGCAAGTGAAGACATTGTGATTTGGTTCCTTTCTTGTGTTGAATTTTATCTGGCATGGTTCTTTTGATTCTATCTTTGGAATTGCTTAAGTTATTTGATAGATGTGTTAGGTTTAATGTTAGATAAATTGATAGTGTTTATGATTTAGTACTTGAAGTGTTGCAACAATCTCTGGTCCATACTTTTTGCAACCAACTGATTGTTAGTTGCTTTGCAAATTTAGCCTAGACTTTTATATTCATTAAGCTTAGTTCAATTGTGAAGGTTTATTCATTTCGATTGCAATAGGGTTGTTTTGAATGAATGTTCATGATATGAAAATATTTAAGGCCTTAGAAGATTGCACTATTTCTATAAGATTGCAGATCCATCTGGGTCAAGTAGAAATCAGTTTCTGAGGGATTGGTCCATTTCAAGTGTTTGTCATTTGCATTGTTAATCTTAGGTTTAGTGTTAAAATTAGGAATCTCTTTGAAACCTTATATCTTTTGTTATTTCATTTATCACTTGAGTTAGTTTTAGGATTGAAGTATCACCATATTACTAGATTTGATAAACTAAAGGATTCAGTACTTGCTTGTAGTAAGGTCCCTTTGTGATTACCAACATTTTCACATTTATCACTGAGTTGTTTATGCATTGTCAAGACCTGACATTAGATACCTTGGGGTTATCTCTTGAGGCTTTTTGATAGAGATTTACCTTTCAAGAGATAGAATATCACATTTTGTATGAGTTGTTGTTGTGCAGAAAACACCATCAACACTGTTCATTGCATCCATCCACCCTTTATTCATAGCTCTGAGTTGGTTGTTGCCATTGGTATGAAACCCTTATCAGACACTCATGACCTAATTCTTTTGGAAGTTTTGGAAATAAACCCTCCATTATCAAAATAGAAACAACAGGGTATGAAAATCTCAATGATATAGTTGAAACCTGTGCTACAGATATGGCAAAGGGTTTTTTTCCAGTCTTCCTAAAATTATGACTGTAGTTTACAACTAAAATGATCAAATAGGCCTTATGGCCATTAAATTTAGACCCCAATTATTTCTCAGTATAAACAATTAACAAAAATATGGGAAATGCTTTTATGATCTCTCATATTTCTTGAGTCACCCTGAACTGTAAGACTTTCATGGCAGACTTTTCCTCAACCGATGACTTTATCTGTTATCTGCCACGGCCTATTAAAACAAACTACCCTTTCTATATACCACTGCCTACTCAAATTTCCTTTTCAATAATTCCAAACAGAGAATTGATGGAGGGTGTGGATCATCTACCACCACATCACCTGATATTTCAACTATATTCCTTTCCCAGTTGAAAACATCTCTACTTTGGATTTGTCAATGCTCTTATATCACTCTCCAAGAACAAGACCTTTTTTTGTTTTGTGTAATTTTCACACTGCAACATTGGATACTAGCCATGTTTTTAATCTTTGAACTGCAATTGGAACCATAGGTTCAATGGGCAACCAATAGTTTTGGGATCACAGTGAAGAAATGGATAATTTATTTATAGTTAAATCTTAAATGATATGAAAGATAATTATAGAATATGTGGGTATTAATCATTAAAGCTTTATTCAATTTAAATTTTTATGTTTTTCATAACTATTTTAAGTTTTTTAAAGTCAATAAGAGTTTTAAATAGAATAAATTACAAATTTATTAAATTATATATAAGTGAATAGATTAAATGTTTGTCTACTGAACATACTAATATGGATCTAGGAACAAAAACAATCACCATAAAATATTGCATTAAACAAATTGAATCTCAATCTTTTTTCAAGACTAATAGTAATTTTTGTCTTGATTGACTTAACAAAGCAAACTAAACACATGAAAGCTGTGTAGAAGTGACTAGAACTTTTCCTTCAATATTTTGGACACTTATCCCTTGCACTCTCTGTATGATTGTTCTTATTATTGATGATAATAGAGATTACTCATTTGTCAGTTTGAAGTTTGTTAGTAGGTTGCTACAGCTAAAAATGAATTGAGGATATCATAGTGGTGCCCTAATTTTTAGTCTTAGAGGGGATAGGCATGGATGGTATGTGACAAGTTTTAGTAATAAAGTATTGATAATATAATATAATTGTGGAATAATGTTCAGTTTACTTCATCTAGTAAGTTGAACTTAAATACTGAAGTAGGGTGTAGTGTCCAAAACAAAACAATTAAGAATCACACAATGTGTATAGTAATCTTTTTCATTTACACATATATTAAATTATTTGACAATAATATTTGTAACTCTTTGCTTCAACCCCATTTAAACATTTTTCAACTTATATTATCATTAATAGTAAGAGTTTGGAATTGCTTCTCAATTATTTGCTCTATGGACCCTTGTTTTTTTCTATATATTTCCACTTACCCTTCTTTCTTCTAAGTAGAAAGGTTCTACTTTATCTTTTCTAACAACTCTTTGATTGAATATTTCATTATTGTAAAGTTCAAGCTAAAATGTCTTAAAATGTAATAAAATGATGGAAAAAAAGGAAATTAACTATTTTTTTTAGATGTTTTTATTTTCTCAATTTTTCTATGAATGATATTTATTTTCGACATAAATTATTTGAATACCAATATCATATTATATTTTAAGCAACATTAAAATAATTGTGAATAGACAAGTGTTTTCTTAATTGTAAAATAAATAAATAACTTTTATCTATTATGATACATCTAATGTTTATTTGTTGAAATTGTAAATTTCATTTTATCCATTGGTCATATTATTGAATACAAAGGTAACTTATGTTCTTGATCAAAAGTATTTTTTCTCATCTATACATAACTAAATTGATATTGCACATTTCTATTCTAATTTTATCTTGTTGCTTCTTTGTATATCCTTAGAAGCGCATCTTATGAATATAAAGGTAAATCATGTTCTTAAGTTAATTACAAGTTTTTGTGGGAATATTTTATATTTATTCTTTGTCTTTTTCTTAGCAAAAGGTGTCAAGATTTTATATATATGTGGAGGTAGTTAATGCTATCAAAATAATATATATTTTATATAAATTTAACTTGGTAGAACTAAAAAATTCCCTAATTATTTTAATGAAAAAGGGTGAAGTATTTAAGAGTCATTGCAATTGATTATTACTTAATTGTTAGAGTGGAGTTCCTTCAAATTTGAAAAAACAAGAGTTCACTTCAAACTTGTGCAAGACAGTCGATTTGTAACTCAAGTTTTGAAAAAATCTTGAAATTGTCACAACAAACTTTCCATGGATTTGTATCACATTTTGTAACCTAAATAAGGTAGAAAGGGCTAAAAAATCATTCACTTTAAATTACTTTTGTAATGACAAAGTGGGATATGGGCTCCCTTAACCTATGTGATCATAAACATGTAGTTTACCAATGAGATGTGTATATTGCACAATTTTCCAACAACCACTTTTACCAAGTTACACAAGTAGTACTTATTGCTAACCATGAATAATAAAAATTAAATAACATCTATACATAAAAAATGATCAGAACACATCATGCCAATATTATATAACAAAACTATAAGCTTTATTCATATACTAAACCTAGTGCTAAGAACTTTAGACTCTATCATATAAAATTGTTGAGCTCCTAGTGTCGAGGGAATTTTTCATCCGAGAAGTGAATATACATCCTAAAAAATGAGAGGAATTGCTATTGGAAAAATATTGGACAACTAAAATAATTATTGATCATTGATGAGGAGGTAGCTAATCCCATTAGAGTGTTGATTCCATGTAGTGGCTCGGGTGATGAAAAAACAAGGATTGAGGTGGTTGAAGAGTTAGAAAACTAAGCTACATGAATTACTCAAGCCATGTAGAAGGATAGAGGGGTTCATACAATGATTCCTAGTGATGGCATTAGATCTCTTTACATTGTTCTCACAATTTGATTTGATCGTGTCACTCAAATGGAGACATAAGGTGCAAATTAATTCGAGGGAGTTTGGAGGACATGACATAGTTTCCCTAATTATTTGAATAGTAGATAGATTTAAGGGAATGTTTTGCTAGGGAAAGTAGAAAATATCTCTATTTTTAACTTTGATTTAGAGCAATAAACCACCCTAATCAACCAAAAAATGCTTAGAGTCTAAACCATGAGCTATATGTAAAATTTAAACAACCATTATTAAGTGCTTTTTCTTTTAATTTTAACATCAATGATCTCCCACAACCAACTTTTTCCTTTTAAACACAAAACCACTTTAGACATAATCCTAAAATTTAACCCAACAACTACCCAGTGTAGATTTAGCTATACTTGAGGAACATCAGACAAAAATTTTACAAACTCTATTGCTTTGATATTTTCTCACCATTTGAATTATTTTTCATTAAAATTACAGCATGAAACCATCTATGGTGAATAAGTAGTTTTTTATTACATAGGTAAACAAGCTTTTAAGGGGCTTTGGAACCCTTTACAACCAATTTATCAACCAACAATAACTCCAACCAACAATGAAACTACATCCAAGTTGACCCACACAATAACAACCCCATAAAAATATCCAACCCATAACCTTCAAAGGAACTATAGGTAAATAAATCCTAGCCCCTACTTAGCAACACGCCCACCCAAACCGTGTGCATTAAAAACATGATGTTTAAGAAGACTTTGAGCTTCCTTCTTTAGACAATTATATAGGAAACATCATTTTCTAGATCCTCATGTCGGGGAAAAAGGAGAGGAGAATCTTCTAGATCGTCGTCACACCTTGCTCTACCATCTGTAAAGTGGAGGAGTAAAAACACAAACTTTTTGTCACACTTTTGGCCAAATAAATAGTTTTTCCCTAAACAATTTGCCTAAAACCACTTGGCTTATACATAACATATATAGTTTTGAGCGAAAGTGTTTCGCCCGAAACTATAAAATAAAAATTTTCCCTTTTCTAAATTTCAAATGTGCCTCAATTTAAATGTAAGGTTTTGGTTGAAACCTTTTTGATCAAAAGTCTTTCAATCCAAACTATCTATGTGGCATCCTTGTTGGCATCCACTTTATCCTTTTTCATAATTTTTTTAAACTTTCCACTTGAACTGGGCATTTCTTTAGTCATGATGATTTTTTCTAAAAACTAAAAAATACCATTTTGTACAGGTTGGAGTCGACAATCCTTTTGTTTTTTTGATATTTTGATTGGTTGTAATATGTTTTTTTTTTAATATTGCAAGTAGGTTGTTATAATAAAAAAATGAAATCGAATAGAAATTAAAAAAATACTAAAACATATTAAAATATTTGGAAAAATATATAGTGCACTAGAGGAGAGAATCCTCTCCAAAAGAATATAATTTATTTTTTGAAAATGATAAAAAAAATTAGACAAAAGTTGATGTCAAATGAAAACTATCAAATTTTGGTAAGCTCGACTTTAAACCATTGTTATGAGGAAAATATACATTGAAGTTTTTTTTCCATGCACTAGATATTGAAGTTATTTATTTGGGAAAAAATAGGGATTTTTTTTTTTTTGTGATGTCAACTCAACGTCGCTTTTTCTTGAAATTTTCATCAATTCTATTTTTTTTTTTTAAATTAAAAATATATATATAAACATTTTTTTTAAAATGAAAAATTACAAGCATAAACTTCATCAAAAGTTCTACATTTCATTAGTTTACATCATTTTGAAATTCAAAACATAAACACCACTTTTATGTAATCGAAGTTGAATTTTTTTGTTTGTGTTGGCCAATTCCTTTATAAAAGTGTGACACATGTTTGTACTTTTACCTAAAGGAGCATCTATCCAAAGAAGACACAAGTTGTATAGGATCCAAAGGCATTGAAGGAACAACACCAACACACTCTTTGAAATAACCAAGTTCAATAGAAGGAACAACCAAGGCAACACTAGATAAAGGCATTCCAACGTGAGAAGAAGGCATGGAATCAACACCTACTAAACAAGGAACTGCCCCCATAATATGTCCATCACAATCTGGAGGGGCCACATGAGCCCCAATATTCTCATAATTAGAAAAATCACTAATAGTTAATTGTTTGGGACGAGCATTCAGCCACCAAGTAGTGGAACCCACCAACCTACAATGAGAGTGGGAGCAACCAAAAGTAAGGTGTCTAGTAGAAAAACATCTCGTACAATGGAAGGGAAGACCCTCATAATCAAACATTTGAGTCCAAGACTTATCCTCCACCATATGCATAATTTCCCAAAAAAAACCTTGAAAATATCAATGTCAACTAAAATATAGACATAAGTGATGTGCCCAAAATTAGAAGAAGCAATGTCAACCCTAAGAATATGGCCAATCACATTACCAATATCTTGAACCCACATCCACAAACTACCATCCAACATTGCTTCCTTATCCTCAACTAATTGAAAGGTTGCAATGAAAAAAACCTTAACACAAAGATAAAGCTCAGTTTTGTCCTCGGTGAGAAGCCTCTAGGAATACACCACCCATTGATTCAAGTCAGAAAGAGAGGGCCATAATCAATTGAATGTACTCAATTAGCCAACTTCTTGTCCACAAATGAGGATAAGGGGTGATTTCGAGCAAGGCAGACAGATTGGCCAAAGTAGAAGGGATCCCCGCCCTAGCCACAACAACAAACGATGCTCGAGACGTAGGTACCTTCCCATGGACAACTAGGGGAGACGCAACAATAGTAGGGGAGACGCAACAATAGTAGCGGAAGGTAGGGTCGTAGTAGCAGGCGAATAATAGATATCGTTGCCAAGGGGGATCGCCTTAGTAGCCGATAGAAGTCGTCATAATAGAAGGAAATAAGCCATGAGTCCCACCACGACCATCCAGATCGCCTCAACAGACGAGATGCTCGAACAAAAACTAAAACTAGTGTCATCATCAAGAAAAGCTCCACAACCCTTGAGAATGCAAGGAGCAATGATAAAGTATCGTTTGAATCCAATGCTAGGGTTCCCAGAGCAGTCAAGAACATAGCCATAATACTGAAATCTGACTATTATCCATGCATATCTGATGAATAAGTAGTTCATGTAGCTTCTCTAACTTTGAATACCATATAAAGTCAACATTTGTGCAACGAAAATTCAAGAATACACCAAAAGTGCATATAAATGAATTGCAAGGAGCTTCATTCATAGGAGGTACTCCTAGCAAAGCAAGAAGATAATTCAGTAGATGTAGAGAGAACAAGAGAAAGAGCAAGGAATAGAAGCATACACAAAAATGTAGAATCTTCTAATTAAACCAGACAAGACAATTTCAATTCTCTTTCGCTATTAAACCACAAAAGAAGATGAATAACTAAACACTAGTTATTGCCACGAGGATGTAACTTGTAAGCAATAGTTTGACCAAAAGAAACATTGATGAGGATGTTCCTACATCTCTACTTAGATTAGTTTTTCAATATTTTGCATGGATTTGGGACCTAGTAATATTATAACAGATAATCCCTACTATTTGGCATTCAATGTTACAAGTGCATGTCCATGTTTTGGGATGTAAGAATATTTTTCTAACTCGTGAAATTTTCACTTTACAATTTACAAAGGCATATATAGAATTTGAACTTTGAAGGTGGTCAAATGGTTTACCATTAAAATTTATGGAATCATAGCAATAACAACATTTCTACAAAAATATTTACTAATAATTTAAAAATGAATGATCACCTAATGCATCTCGGATATGAATTGAACACACAAGAAATGTTTTGATTAAGATAAATTGGGAAGGGTTTAAACTTGATACAAAATAGCTATCGAGGAAAACACAAGAAGTCTCACTAGAGGCAAGACTTAAGAGAACCAAACAAAGACCAGCTATGCTTCTAATAAGAGCATAAAACCAGAGAGAAACGGGAAAAGGGGTCTCAATCCTATACAACAAACTTAACCAACAAGTATCGAGAAAGAGAAATGGAAGAGGTAGATGAGAGACCTTTACGCCTTCTACAAATGATATCACAAGCAATACTATCATTTGGGCTCCCACCGCAAGGGGGGAACAAGAGACACCCCCATGGGAAGACTATTAGCTCATGAGGGGGGAATAAGAGGACTACAATGTGAAAGGCAAGCGCCATCCACAAAATAATCCAAGGGTGGAGTGGGAACAACTGCAGAAGAAGGAGATGCACTCAAAGGAGGAACACTAGCAGGGCCCATGAGACAAACCAAGTCTATGCTAGGAGTAGGATGCTCTTCAAAATCTTGGGAAGAGGCATCCTCTAAAGAGACATAAGTCGTAACAGTCAGGAGATCATCATTAGCATTCTTCCACCAAGTAACCACAACTTTATAATGTTGAAGAGAACAAACTAAAGCCAAGTGACCAATAACAAAACAATGGCGGCACCTGAACGAAATCCCTTCATAATCAAGTGGTTGAGACGAGGGCTAATCCCCAACCAACAAAACCACATCTTTGTGAAGTGGCAAAGAGATGTTAATATCCACCAGAATATGAGCAAAGGTCAAATGCCCCATAAAAGAAGTGGAATCATCAACCTTCAAAAATGACCAATAAAGTTGCCAATGGCCTCATAACAAGTCTCTTCCCAAAGCTGGAGGGGGATATTTGGGAGTCTAACCCACACTAGACGCACACTAAGTGGTTTGGTAAGGGTGTTGAAGGAAGATGTCCAAGGTTTGAGCAAGAGAGAGTGCTCTCCCCAAGCCCACGGTCGACCCAACATTGAACAACGGTCCTCAACAGAAGCAAAGGTGGCAACAAAGAAACCTTTAGCACAAGGGAAGAGCTCAATATTACCATCCACTAAGGTCCTCCAAGAATCCAAAACCCACTTGTGCAAGTTGAGAAGAGAGGGCCAGAGGTTGGAAAAATGACACACCAAACCCTGCCTCTCGCAAAAACCTTCCTTCTCAGCAACATCGTCCCCACAAGCCACCATCAAGGAAGGTTTGGCATGGAGGGTGAATAGGAATAGATTTGGCTGCCTATAGAAGCTATGAGATCTCATAGGAACAATAGACATGAAAGGGGGGTTGGAGGGGGATGAGCCCACAGGGGGAGCATAAGCCAGAGAATCCTCAACAGGAGGCACACCATCCAAACCCTTCACAAATGGTATGGAAAAACCATGAGATCCTATCGTTGTTGTAGAAGTCCACCTAACAAGCATGAGACTATGGGAAAAAGCTCATGCGACGACCAACAGAGAGGAAGAAATAGGGACACATGAGGAATAAGGCATAAAAGGAGGGACATGCATGAGAGACACCATCATTCCCTTATTTTCTAAAAAAATCTATTTTTTATATTATAAGATGAGAAAACTCCCACTAATAGGCATTTCATGTTACCCATTATATCAATCCTTAATATTCTAGTGAGAAAACTCCCCTCTAATAGGCATCTCATGTCAATAAGGGCATTCAACTTGAAGTTTGAACATTAAGATGATACAATATTGAAGCTTCAAAGATCAACACCATAGTACAAAATAAATGGAGCTCAAGTTTGTAATTTCTATTTTTGTGATGAGTGTAAATGAGGTGTTAAATACCCTTATTTGGTGGAACAAATATATCCTCTATCATGGCCAACCCCTTGCATTAAGCGTCCTGAAGCATTCGTATCCTTTGTTTAAAAAAGGGGTCTATAATGTTGGCAATTTATGGGACTTTCATTCAATGTGCTGGTTTTAATAACAAACATGAAGCTTTATTGATCTTTGTGCAATCTTTGGTGTCAGTGGAGCTGTCTATGAAGTTGTGTACTCCAATCCATTGTAATATGTGTTCATATCCCTTTTTGTCCTTCCCTTTTAAAAAAAATTACTCGAAGTTGCTTCTTGATTTTCCCTTGAAGTCACGTTTGAATGCTAAATGGAAGTGCAGGTTTAGTGAGAGGTTTTGGTTAAGATTATCTACTCAAATTTGGAGATCTAAAGTTAACTAGATGGTGCTCAGTTACTTTCCTAGAAGATACTACACTTTAAATTTCCCATTAAGGATAGGCTAAAATGTATTATGATCCAACCAACTATCCTTTTTGTCACAATCATGAAAACATGAAGCATATTTTTTGGAACTGTTGGTTGGTTAAAAAGCTATAGAATTCTGTGTTCAATGATTTTTCTGCTATCTTCACTCATATGTTAAGCTAGAAAGAAGCTCTTCTTGGAGCTGGTATGTATGATAATCGAATCGTTGATGGTGTGAGACATATAATTTTGTTACATATATGAAGAAATAGATGCAAAGTTATTTTTACTATCAATTATGATCATCAAGAAGTTTTTAAGGCTTTACTCTAATATATTGTTTTGTCTCACTGCCTTGTTTCCTTTGCTTTAGAAGGATGTTTTGAAGAATCCCATGTTTTCAAATTTGACAAATCAAGCTACAAGTTGAACAGTTGGTGAGTTTGTGGGTAAAATCAAGACGTTGGGTCCACGAAGAGGGGAAGTTTCGACTAAAACAAAAAAAATCACAAGAAACACGTACACTCTTTAGATCGGGTACTCGAGCCTAAATTTGAACGCGTATGCGTTTAGATTCGGGTATGCACCCAAAAACGCGTACGCGTTACTAATGCGTACGTGTTTCTAAAAGCTATTTAGTTTTTTAAATAAATGATTGTGTTATTCATTTTCTCACTATAGTTTGGCCGATGACCTTGAGGAAGAGCTAATTTCGCATACGCATTCTTGAGGGCCGATTTCAACCTAATTTTCACTGCCATCTCCTCCCGTCAACACAACCGACCTCAACGACCTCCAAGTTGGTTGAATTATGCTCTTTTTTTCTTTATATCTTGCATTTTTGTTTTGTAATTGTTATTTAGTTTTTGTTTGTTTTGTTTGTTTTATGTTGAATATTTTATAGTTTTTAAATTGTATGTGTAACCAAAAACATCAACCAAACCAAAAACGTTAAATTGTAAATTGAAAACCATAAAATCTATACCTAAATTGGACACAAAACTTAGAAATCAAAACCCTAAACCCTAGGTTCCAAAAAACATAGACCTAAAAACTAAAACCCTTAATCCTAGGACCTAAACCCTAAAACTTAAACCTAAATTAGATTTTTAATGTCTAGATTTGTTTTCTCTTTACTAGCCCTGAAATCACATATAATCCCTAGATAAGTCTATTTATAATGTCAAGGAAATAATAACTTGTTTCAAATATGGTCTCAATAATATTTATTAATGAGCCCAATATTGCATTAGTAATACCTTTTATCACTCCTAATCCTTATTCTCCACCTCTAACAAATATTAAAATACTTGGTGTGCTCACTTTTCCAAGTCCTTGTTCAATTTCTTTAGCAATATTCACCTATGTTCATAATATTCATGCTTAGGTGCACATTAAGTCCCTAAGATTTGTATCTATGTCCCTATACATACCTCTAAGGAACTCAAAACCAAGTATCAAATTTCATCAAAATAGGCTTGGCAAGTACAATTTACCACTCAATTTTAACCTTGCAAGGAAAATGAAACCATATGGTTACTAGAAGTCAACACAAAACCAATTGAATATATATGATTTAATACAATTAAACTCTCTATCATAAAATAAATTTTATATGAATATGCTTGTTGGCTCTAATTCTCAAAATAAATTTTATTGCAATAAAATTTCAAGGTTCATGGTCTATAATAGACAATGAAAAGGAATAGACAATTTATAATTTTATATATTCCTCTTCATGGACCTAATACTTAAAACTTTCAAAAGTGACAACATTTGAGACTTATAAATATGTCTATCAAATAGATAACAACAAAACCTGAGAAATTTTTAAAATAGCCATGATTATCTTCTCAAAAGTTAGTAAGGAAATATAGGCTAGTTAAGAAAAAAAAACTAGAAATTTAGTTAGAAATTAAACCAAAATATCACCTTCCCAAAATCACACAATCATGAAATTCCAACAATAAATTATGATCAAGTAGCTCATTAAATTATACTTAATACATTTATATTTTTTCCACTTGTCAAATAAATGAAGTAGGACCTTGATATTATTATTTAAAGATTTTAAATTAGGCCATTGTGTTGAAATCAAAATTTAAGATAAAGAGAATTTAATCAAGGGTATGTACATGACTTTAATTGTATAATTTAATGTACATGTTGTAGGGGAGGTTGTAATTGTTTGTATAAATTCTACAACATAAATTAGTCTAAATTTTCATGCTATAGATTTTTTAATGTTTTAAATTGAATATGTGTTCAAACGAAATGTATTTTGAATTTGTGCATGTTCAATGTGATTTATAACTTTCAAATTGTGTACATTATTTAATTAGTTTGTTGATATATATTTTTTAATTGTTTAACATGCAATTGTCATTTCACTGAACATGGAGCCTGAATTTAACATAGAGGATTTTATACCTAATGAACAACTTGAAGATCCCATACATCCACATCCACCACCACAACAAAACCCCACACCTCCACCCTCTCCACCTCCTAACTCCCCACACCCTATAGTAGATCAGGCTCAGTTAAGAGAGAGCATTAGAGCAAACCTTAATGTGATTCAGGAAAATATAGATTTGATAAAAAATGAGCCTAACATCCCCTCCATCTTGCACAGTTTGTATCTTCAATGCAAACTGTTGTCGATTATGTTCGATCTATTGATGCGTACCTAGATAGGTTCCATCAATGGAAAGAAGAGAGGATACAATTATATGTTGATGGATTGTCTTATAAAGAACTCCATGACCTTAAAATTACCAAACAAGCCATTTGCCAATATTTTTTTAGCCCCAAAACAAATGAACCAATTCCACCTGTGTGTGTGAAATGTGGAAGAGTTGGTAAATCAACACAAACATCAATGAGATGTATTATAGTAAAGATTTGAATCAAAGAAACTACTTTAAACTGCAGCTAAATAAATCTTTAAAAATGTCATTGTCCTCTATTCTTAAGGATTTATTAAACCATTTGGCTCTCAGATTTCGTATGTGCACTATGGTTGTTAAAATGGCCACTTAAGAAACAAGATGTTGTTCGAAAAATGTAAGAAATCTAAATTCCTACATGCAACTATATGATAAAATCCATGCTAACTATGATAATGGTGATGTTTGGACAAATGGATAATGATGTTAGATTTATATAATGCTAATGCTATGATATGAAGCTAGGATGATTCTGCATATGCTCAAATATAAACTATGAATATGATAAACTAAAATGCAACTATAAAGCAAAGCATGATATAAAATGCAACTATAAAGCAAAGCATGGTTCTAAGTTAACATGATGCTACAATGCAAACTTATTAAAATGCTAAACAATGATATAGACTCCAAATGCTCCAATGCTCCAAAATATATTCCTGCATAATAACTCTCCTAAAATATGGGATGTCAAATACTATAGCAAACGGGTGTATTTATAGGATTTTTTAAGCATCTTGTGATGTGGCAGCGATCGATGATCCAGATTCAAGCATGAGGGATGAACGGTTGATATGGAAGAATCTTGGAGAATGTCCCCTTGACCAAGGGCAACATGCCAAATAGATGGGAGAATCAAGTGTGTGAGGAATAAGTTGTGTGTTTGAATGCCAAATGGGTGGGAGAATCAAGTGTGTGAAAAGGCCAAGTGTGTGGGAGAATCAAGTGTGTGAGGAATAAGCCATGTGTTTGAAAGTTTGTTGAAGATAATTCTAATTCAAAATTAGAATTATTTAATTTCATGTGACCTTGGTGAGGTGGCATGAAAAGTTGTAGACATGTGCTTGAATTCCAAATTTGGGATTAGTGAAAATTAATTAAATAAAACAAACTTATAGAAAAAAAATTATTTAATTAAATTAGAGGAATTTGATTTTAGATAATTTGGAGAATTAGAAGATATGAACTATATAAATAAATTAAGAATTTATTTATAAGTAGACGAAATATTAATTAAATAACTAGTATTTAATTAATTAAATGTCTTGACCAATTTTAGGTGTATACATCACCCACCAAAAAATGAATTTCAATTAAGGGTAGGGCCACAAAACTGGTTTACAATTTTATCAAGGAAGCAAAAATGCATTTTGGGTGCTTGAACAAATTTAAGGGGTTCGCTCAAACTAATGGGTTCGAGCGAACCGCCTAGTTCGTTCGAACCAATAAGCGTAAATTATTTTAATATAAAAAAATGGGGTTCAAGCGAAAGGGGGTTCGCTCAAACCCCCGAATTAGCGCTTTTTGAATAAAACATTGTGACTATCAATTTCGACTATCATTTTCATTTGCAGTGGTGAACCTCTTGGGCGAACTTACCACCCTGAGCAACTTCCTCCAGTCCATCACCCTCCAATGCAACTTCCTCCAGTGCATCACCCTCCAGTGCGACTTCCAAGTTGGTTTTATGCTTCCACATTTCACATACATGTCTCAAATGAATTGCATTTGCTTGAAAGTTTATAAACCCTTTTCAACAAATCCATTTTGTGCATATCCTTCAATCATGGCATTCCATGAGAACACATTTCTTAAGGCTATTGTTCAAAAGGTTCACTCACCTTGTCAATTCTTCCACATTTCACATACATGTCTACCAACAATTGCACATGTCCATACCCTATTCCAAAGCTCCCATTTTGGCATAGGCAGGGAGGATGTTGGTAAAGGTTATGAAATTTGGCTTTACACCTGCCAATTGCATTTTCTTGAAAGTTTCTAAACCCTTTTCAACAAATCCATTTTGTGCATATCTTGCAAACAATTCACTTGCCTTGTCAATTCTTTCATATTTCACATACATGTCTACTAGGGAAAATGCACAAAATTCCTCTATCTTTTATAATATGATGGACATCCATACCCTGTTCCAAAGCTTCCATTTTGGCATAGGCAGGGAGGATGCGAGAAAAAATTTAAAACAAAGTATCTAAAAACTTCAAAAATTAGAATGAAAATTTGAGTAAAATCTATTTGTATTTCAGACAACACTTGTTTTAAGTAATACAAACAATTTTCATGTTGTGTGTCACTTTTATTTTGATTCTTGTCTCTATTAAATGAATATATGAACATATGTTTACTATTAGAATTATCTCCTTTATGTTGTATTTCTTTCAGAGGGATAATTAAGGGTTATTTTCCTCTCCATTCTCATGTTTAAAATTGAATTATTAGCTTGTGTTTAAGGAATACCATAAATATTTCATAGATGATAATAGGGAATTTGATTGTCTTAAAGGGTTATTAAGTAGGATCATCTAAGAAGGCCATAATCATTAGTGTTATCACTAAGTTTCATTTTGTGTTTCTTACTAACTAGAATATTAGCTTATTATATTATTCAACCAAACCAATTTAACTTGGGGCGTTAATAATAATTTAGGCCAAAAGTTTTAACCAAACCTTTAGAAATCAAGATAGTTTGAGAACAAGAATTAGAATGTGTACATCAATATTAACATCTTAACATTAATATTGAACAAAGCTTCTTGATCCAACAAACTAGCTTTCCTGTTAGTGCAAGTAATCCTAGAGTACAACTGGGAAGTGCAATCTATCTCTTTATCCCTTCCGATGGAGAGATGCTAAATTGGCTTACCCTTTTCACCTTTCTTTTGAGGGTTCATCTTAGAATGCAACTTCCTTCAACATGATAATTTTATATAAGCACCTTTCCCACAATGATCACAATAACTAGAAGGATTTACTTTTTGTGCTTGTAGCACTTTCCTTCTTTATCTTGGATATAGCTCCAATTGTTTTTGAGGACCTGATAGAGAAATTTGAGCAAGTACACATTATTCTTCATCCTTCAAACACTTTTCCTCTTTATAAAATTTTATGTTAAATTATTTCATAAATAATTTCTTAATCTACACCATTATTTAACATGATCGTGCTTTCCTACAACCATATAAAATTATAGATTTTTAAAGAAATTCAATGCATAATTCTCTAGTTTCAACTTAGGATAGGAAAATTCTATTCTTCAACATTAAGAAAATTCAATTGAAATTATACCTCCATGTGCTCAAATAATTGTTCTCCTACAAATGAAAATGTCTGAACTATTGATTTAGAACCATCAAGGTGTGTTTGGTAGACTATAATGACCATGGAAATTTTCCTCTACTATATATTGGGTTGTTCCCTTACTTTGCAATGAGCATAACTTATCTAAGAGACACTTTATTAAGCACATAGTGTTATCTCATGGTAGCAACATAGAGAATTTCCCATGCCTCATATAGTATGATGTTTTTCTTCTAATTGATCAATTATATTTTCATGATGCTAAATATAGTTTCCATTGAATATCCTTCAATGATGACTAAATTGATTTTACATGACCAACAATGTTAAGTAATGATGCTTTCCCTTTATTACTAGCTCTAGGAAATAAATCTTAGATGCAACCTTTATCAATATTTTTTAAGTCTTTAATGACACATTTTGTACTAGAGTGCCCTAGGTTTCCCCTCAAAGAACCATCAAAATTAAACTTTCACCTAGTTTCTTATGGAGGAATCCATCTAATATGATCTCTAGAAGGGTGATATTTGAACCTAAGAATTATAAATTGATAAATATAATAAATTAAATAAGTAAAATGTTTAGAAAATTAAATAAAATAGTGAAAATGTTTTTATGAAAAACTATGATAGATTTTGAATGTTTTTTTGTTAATGGTATGAAAATATTATTGATGATTAGATGAATTATTTGAACTAGTGAATGTTTTATTTGTCATCTCAAGTAGCATTCATTACTAGTGATATTATCTTGCACATACAAATCTAATCTAAGATGCATATTTTATATGTGTGCAACCTATAGGTTCGATATATATGCTAATTTTTAGAATCTACAATTTACCTCACCTTGATGTTAATTATCTATTCCTACATAAAAAATTGATTCTTGTGCTTTTTGGTTTGCATGTGGTAAGGATAATTACTCTATTGTGTCAAACCATGTAAGGAAACTAGGCTGATGACTAGATAAAACATTAATAATGAGACTTTGAAACATGCTTTGACCTAGTCCTATCTATCCTTTGATAACTATGTGACATTTTTCAATGCACCATTACATAAAAATAAATCAATTAAGTTTAAATATACATTTTGGAAAGATTTTTTATAGATAGGAGTGAAAATAAAAAATGATAGATGAATTGGTAGATTCATGCCCATCCCCATAATAATAAAAGCATAAAAAATCAACAGTTTTTCTAAGGGGATGTAGTCCTTTACACAAAGAGAGGATCACAAAACTTTATAGAGAATAAAATGACAAATAATAAATACAACTAAAAAGGAAGTTGGTTTTCAGTTTTGAGGGACAATGTAATGAGGAATGAAGGAGAATTTGTAGAATTATTGAGTTTTCTGTGTCAATTTTTTAAATAATAATTATAATATATATGTTGTAAATTTTGGCTACATCAATGCTCTACGGTTTGATATTTGGAAATCGATGGTAAATGACTATATAGCTCATACAACTACTTTATGGATCAAGCAAGAAAGAGAGAAAGTGAAAACAATGTGAAAGCCATCAATGCAATCTTGTGTGGATTATTCGAATCATAGTTTGTAAAAGTAATACATTGCAAAACAACTAAGGAGATCTAGGATAAGTTGAAGAATATCTATGAAGGGGATGATAAAGTAAAGAACGTAAAGCTTCAAACCCATAGGGAACAATTGAAATCCTTAAGATGAAATAAGGAGAAAACATCTAGCCTCTTATTTACTTCAGATAGATGAGATTGTGAACAAAATAAGAGGTCTTGGTGAAACAGTTGGAGAAGTTGTGATTGTGAAAAAGGTATTAAGGTCTTTACCTCTAAGATTTTATTCCAAGGTTTTTGCGATTGAAGAAATGATAGACTTAGACAAACTAAAAAAGGATGAGTTGCATGGGATGAGTTGAAGAGAAACCATCTAAAAAGGAGGCAACCTTTAAAGCATCAAAGGGAAAGAGTAAAGAGCATGAACCAAGTGATAGCTCAAACAATGAAATGAATGAAGAAGAATCACAGTTCGTGGGAAATCTAAAGAAAGGATTCAGGAAGTACCAAATTAAGTTAGTGTGATAGGTCGAATGTGAGCGTTAGAAAACAAGCAGCAAATAAAAGAGTGCAAATAAACACCAAAACAACCTACACCTCAAGATTAGCCTAAGTTGGAATCAACACAAGATAAAAGCAACAAATGGAACTTTATACCTTGTCTCGAATCGATCCTTTGGTTGTCCCTTTGATCTTTGATGTGTATGCTCCTTGGATGGCAAGTAGATGCAAGATGTGAAGTGTGAGATGCAAGATAGTTGGACAAAATGGATGCAAATGGCTAAGTGTAGATTGAGAAACAAAACTGCAAGAGTTTGGCTAGCAAAATGAAAATGAGAGAAAAGAGGATTTATAGAGATTTTAGAGGAAATGGATGGCCAAGATTGTGATCAAGATGTAAAGGTGGGTTGAGAACTCACAAGACATCTTGACATGTGGCATGTGAGAAAAGGTGAAGTGGACATGAGGTGGAAGAATAGTACATGACATGGATACAAAGTACCTTGGGATTGGACAAGATGGAGGTCTTTGTCCCCATGTGGGTGAGAGGACATGTGAAATTAAAAATTTCTCAGGTAAAGAACATAAGAAGTGAAGGAATTAAAAATTCCTTTTGAATTAAAAGGTGAATTAAAAATTCACATTGGATAAAAGGAGAAAGCCTTTAATAAGGTTGACTTAAGGACACATGCCATAAAGACATGGGGAAGATTTAATATTCCTTGGAAGGATAAAAGGAATTAAAAATTCCTTGAGAGGTTGATTAGGCTACCAACAAAAGTTGGAGGACACATTAGGATTAGGCATTGCTTAATGATGATTAGAAGATGGATTAGGATAAGATAAAAATGATGGAGGATGTGACATGAAGGGAATTAAATAAATGGAATATTTATTTAATTCAATTGATGGAAGGAGGATTAAAGAGATAAGGTATTATTGATTAAATACCTTAGGGATTTGGCAAAATCAAAGCTATTAATTAAATAATAGCAATATTACTTAATTAACGAAAATAAGACGAAAGGGGATGAATTTGGATAAATTAAGTGTCCAAATTCAAGGGTCTACAGTTAGAATTTAATTTTTTTAATTGTGGTAGAATAGGTCATTTTGCTTCTAAGTGTCCACAAGTTAAGAGTGAAAGTAGTAATGATGAAGAGGATCACAACATGAAGAAAGGAAGAAGATATCAACAATATAAGAAGAGTTACAAACAAGGTCAACATAAGAAAAAGAAGAACTTATATAAGTACAAACAAAAATAATAAAATTCAAAAATATGGAGACAAAAGAAGGAAGAAGAAAAGAAAGAAAAATCCATGCTGGGTCAAACAACCCTACACGCACGAAATGAAGGAGATCAATGGTGTATTGGCAGCAGTTTCTCAAATCATATGACAGATGATGAGTAAATTCTTCACCTTAAAAAGAGTGAATGGCGGAACAATGACTTTTGGAGATAATGCTTCTACAAAGATATTAGGGAAAGGAACTCTTAGCCTTGATAATGGAAAAACAAAAATTGAGAATGTACTATAATCTCCTAAGTGTGAGTCAATTGTGTGACCAAGGTCACACTCTCACATTTCCTGCAAAAGGATGTGAAATAAGAAAAATAGGGAAATGAGTTGCAAAATCCAATAAAGAAGCTAACAATCTCTATGTTCTTAGTGAAATCAAAGGTGAAATATGGTGTATGAGTCAAGAAGATGAAATTTGGTTATGGCATATGAGAATGGGGCACATAAACTTTGAAAATCTTGTCAAGATCAACCGTAAGGAATCAATGAGAGACATACCAAATATTTCAAAGCCTTTAAATATCATTTGTAAGCAATGTCAACTTAGGCAGCAAACTATATGAGTTTTAAATTGAAGGAATCTTCTACACTGAAACCTTTGGAGCTTTTACATACAGATATTTATGGACCAACCAGAACAAAAAGTATGCAAAGAGAGAGGCACTTCATGTTGTTGATTGACGACTATTCTAGAATGACTTGTGCCACTTTTTTAAAAAGAAAATATGAAGCTTTTAATAAGTTTAAAGCATTCAAATCCTTAGTGGAGAATGAAACAGGCCTAAAGATTAAATGTCTTAGATCAGATAGAGGAGGAGAATTCACTTCAAATGAGTTTCATTTTATTTTTTAAAAGCGTGGGATAAGGAGACATTATTCTTCTGTGAGAACTCCACAACAAAACAATGTCGTAGAAAGAAAGAACAAAACAATCCAAGAAATGGCTAGTTCCATGCTAAATGAGTCCAAGTTACCTGACATATTTTGGAGAGATGTAGTTCATACATCAGTCTATATTCTAAACTCTAGACAAGTCAGAGTAAACAATAGCAAAACACTATATGAGCTATGGAAAGTAAGGCCTACAACAGTGAAGCATTTCAAATTGCTTGGGAGCACATGTTACATAAGGAGAGATCAAGAAGATTTGGGAAAGTTTAATTCTAGGGTTGATGAAGGAATATTCCTTAGCTATTATTCAAGGATTAAATCATACATATGTTACAATAAGAGGTTGCATAAGGTCATTGAGAGTGAAAATTTGAAAGTAGATGATAGAAGATACTACGAAGAAAAATCACAATAAGTTGTGCCTCGAAGTGAGGAAAATTGCAAAGAAGAGGAAACAAAGAAAGAAACTGAAAAATGAAGTAGTTAAGCGAAGAGACCCAAAGACACCACCAAGAACATCAGCTAAGACACCATCTATATTTTTTCAAATAAATCATCCAAGAGATTTGATTCTAGGTGACAAAGATGGAAAAATTAAGACAAGAAGGAGATTGACTAATACTTCAGATCATAAAAAATTGTGTTTTCTTTCCAAGATAGAACCTAAGAACTTCAAAGAAGCAAGTGAAGAAAAAAATTGGATATGGGCCACAGAGGAGGATTTAAATCAAATAGAAAAGAATGAAATTTGAGAACTTGTCCCAAGACCTAAAGAAAAAAATGTGATTGACACCAAGTGGGTATTCAAAAATAAGTTGAATGAAGATGGTCAAGTTGTAAGGAACAAGGCAAGGTTGGTATGCAAAGGATATGCACAAGTAGAAGGTATTAAAAATTTCCCTTGTTCCTAGATTGGAAGCCATTTGAATTTTTTTAGCATTTTCTAATTTCAAAAGCTTCAAGGTCTATCAAATGGATGTTAAGTCTACCTTCTTTAATGAAAATCTAGATAAAGATGTATATATTGAAAATCCAAAAGGGTTCTTGTTATTAGAAAACACAGATTATGTGTGAAGATTGAAGAAAACACTTTATGGACTAAAACAAGCCCCCAAAGCATGATATGCAAAACCTTATAAATACCTACAGCAACAAGGATTCAAGAAGGGAATTGCGGATTGTTGGCAGTGGTTGTCATTGATGTCAACACTTGGTGAATTGTTTGTGGTTGTCATTGATGTCAACACTTGAGAAGATTGTTTGGGAGATTTGAGCAGTGGTTGTCAACACTTGAGGAGATTGTTGGTGAGTTTTTTGTTGCGGTTATTGTTTGGAATTGGTTGCCTTTGTTGACAACATTCAATTTCATGGTTAGGTGGTATGCCTTGGTTGAAGACATGTAGAGTTGTATAGCAAATGGGTGTTGTCAACAGAGTTGATTTCATAATGATATATTAAGATGAGGATTAGAAGAATTAAGATGAGGATTAGAAGTGTTGTTGATGATCTGCAGTATGTTGTGTGCTATCTTATTGTTGTTGATGAAGCATGTGTTGTTGAAAGTAAGTTCTAGCCTCTGCAAGTTGGTGAAAGTTATTGGTTCAAGAAGTTTCTTTGAAGACTATTTGGGAGAATGCTTTTCTTTCCTCTGTTGTTGAAGATATGGTCTTGTGGTTTTGGATTCAATGTTTGTGCTTTGTGGATGTTGCACTCCTACCTTTTCAGGTCACCTATGTTGTTGAGGAGGTTTCTTTAATTTACAAAAGGTTGGCGATGTTGTTGGTTATCTAGACTGGTCTAAAAACTGCTTTGCATTTCTCCACATTGATGTCTTTGCTCTTGCGGCTTGGTGAATGTGCTCTTAGTATTTGTGCAGTGTCTCAATTCCAATTTCATGTTTTGAAGTGGTCTGCAAGATGATCTATTAATGTTATATCTCATGGTTGAGTTTTTTGTGCTTTTGAGTTGAAGTATTTTGTTCTTGTTTATTTTTCAATAGCTATTTATGGAATGATAATGTGAAAAAAAAAATAAAAAAAAAATTGGATGTTTAAGGAACATCTCCTTCTGATCTTCACATCAGTGGTTAATCTCTTTTGGTGCTGCATTGTGGTTGAGTTCGCTTGTTGGGTAATTTTTGGATATTTGGTTGGTAGGGCTTGTTGTCTTGCTTGTGCTATGTGCTTAGGGGTTTGCACCAGCAATTGAAGTTTTCTTATGATGGATTTGGGTCCTGAATTATCTTGTTGGGGACCACATTGAGTTAATTCAATTGGAAGTATATTTTTGGGCCAACTAGCTATGTGCTTCATGTTTCATCTACATGTTTCCTTGTTGTTGAATTAGGTTGATGTGCGCTAGCATGTGAATTATTTTGGATCACATTGGAAGATGTAATAAGTTTTTTTTAGTCCTCTCTTTCTTTTGGATAAGACAACATTATGTTTTTTGTGGTCGTCTTGTTGAATTTATTGTTTATCTTCTTCTTGGCCAACCTAATTGAAGTTGTGAAATGTTGTAGTGGATATAAATTCCAAAAAAAATCATATGAAAAGGGAGTGAAGGTGTGTGACTAAGAAATGTATTGAATATCCAACAGAGATAGTGTGAAAGTGTGTGGAAGAAAAGATCAGATGTGCTTAAACGCCTCAGTTAGTAGAGTGTTGTGTTGATAAATATTGTAACTTTCTCTAAATCTTTATGTATCCTACTTTGAGATAGTGAATCTCATTAGGTCCTTGTATCTTTCCCTGGAGTTGTGCACTTCAGTTTTGCAAGTCCCTTGTATCTTTCCCTAAGGTTGTGCCCATTATCCTACAAGTCCTTGGCAGTGAGCCTTATTGTATTTTTGTAAGCAGTGAGCTTCTATATTGTGAGGTAACTTTCACTATGGTTTTTCCCTCATTGGGTTTTCCACATAAATCTGGTGTTCTCCTATGCATGTGTGTCATTTGTTTCATCTTTTGTTGTTGATATGGTTAAGGGTTGAATTGTGAAAGGTTGTTGAGCTTGTTAAGTGATTAAACTACCATATCTTTCATTGTTGCTAATCTATTTAAAAGTTTTTTATTTTTTTAAGAAGTTTGTTTTGTTCTAAAGGAGTTTAAGCTTTTGAACATATAGATTTATCCCCCCCTCTCAGTATCTAGTGTGTTCAACAATTGGTATTGTAGCCAAGTTCCTCTAAAGAAGCTTAATTACTTGAGGCAAAGATCTAGGATAGCACATGATGGTTCATACAAGGGTCCTAGGTTTGATGGGACTAATTAAACCTTTTGGAAATTGAGAATGGAAGGCCATCTAAACTCTCTTGGGTTTGGTGTATGGAAATCAGTCAAGGATGGTTATGTTTCTCTTGCTACTCCTCCAACATATCCATCTGAAATCAAGTTATATGAGTGAAATGCCAAGGCTAAGAATGCTATTTTGTGTGGGTTGGATGATTTAGAAATTTTGAAGGTGATGAATTATAATTCTGCTAAGGATATATAGGGAAAGATCATAAAAATCTATGAACCTAAGATACTAAAGTAAAGCAAGCCATCTATGCAAATCTTTAAGATATTGCAAGTTATATGCTCTGGGTGCATGAAGTAGTTTCTGACATCACTGGTCTTGGTGGAGAAGTAAAAGAAAATGAGATTGTGAAGAAGGTTCTGAGATCTCTCCCTAAATCCTATAGTCATAAAGTGTCTTCTATTGAAAAATACAAGGACTTGGATCAGTATTTTGTAGATGAAATTTTTGGTGTTCTCACAACCTTTGAAATGAGAGAAATTTATAGAGATGTCCCAAAGAAGGAAGTTGCATTCAAATCCAATAAAAATATTGAAGATGGTGTTGTTGATTAGAATGATGAATTTGATGAGGTTGAAGTGAACTTTGTGAGAAGATTGAAGAAAGGCACCAACAAATACACAGGTAAGTTACCTTTCAAGTGTTTCAATTGTGAAAAGATTGGTCATTTTGCATCTAAATGTCCCTATAAAGAATTAGATGGTAGTAAAAAAAGAGAAAAGGTTAAAAGAGGTCTATATTCCAAGGAAAGTAGTTGTTCCTCAGAAGATGAGGAAAATGATTCAAATGATGAAACCCTTTTGATGGCTTGGGAAGTTAGTGACAAAAAGTGTGATTTTGAAAATTTTAATAAGTTTGGCTCCTTGATTGATGAAGATATGTTTTCTTCTAAATTGGATCTAGAGTCAATGGAACCTGAAGGTTGGGACTTCAATTCATATGATTGGGAAATTGATTTTGAAGGAAAACTCTGGTCTACTCTGGAAGATCTCAATGAAGCAAGGGAAATAAATCAAAATATGAGAGCTTGCTTGAAAAATCAAAGGGAGAAAATGACAAACTGAAAGCTCATATAAAAGAAGGTAAAGACTGAGAAATTAAACTAAAAGTGGCAGAAGGTATGGTCTTTGATTTAAAATTGAAGTTCAATAATAAAGTTGTTGAATGCCTAAAACTTCAAGAGGAGATTGTCACTTTGAGAAATGAACTGGAAAAAGTAAAAGAACAATTTGACAAAGGAGAAAATTTGGGTCTTGATGACTCATATGATAACCCCAACTATGATGGAAAGTTTAATACAAAGGAGAAAGAAAGTTGGCACTGAAGATTCTAAGAAGAATGTATCCAGAGATACAAAGACAAATCAATATGGAAAGAAAGTAGGCAGATTCAATCTTGTTAGGAATCAAAAATAATTTTAAAAAGGTCCTTCACCTACAAGACAACATGCTCCTACCAGGTTCAATCAATCTTTTCAAGGTTACTATTTTCTTGCAATAATTTTGGGCATAAGGTTGTTGAGATCTAGACAAGGAAGGAATGATAACATGGGTAGAAGATCATTTGTGTCTCAAAGAAACAATACTATTTCATTTCATGGATATTGTTATGTTTGCAACATTTTTTATCATAAATTTGTTGAGTGTAGATCTAAGGTAAAGAGGAACAACCTTATTTTAGAGCACAACATTGTGTGGTACAAGTGCAATAACATGGGACATAAAGAAAATTGTTGTGGAAGTGGTTTTGTAAAGCCACCAGTTCATAAAAAGGATGGAACCCCTAATTAGCAAAGGAAGGGTAATGAAAAGGAAGAACAAGTTCAAGAACATGAGAAGAAGGATGATTCTACACTTGTGCATTCCACATAAGATCCTAAGACAAACTAAGATAGAGCATTATCTCAAGGGGAGATTTCATTTATAGAACTTTTAGCCCCCCAAAAGGGACAAGATGTTGAAGAATTCAACATGAAAGAAGAATTGGATCAAACCAGTTGGTGTGCAAATTTGTGGTACAAGAATGAACCTTTTGTTGAAGATTCCAATGCAAGTAGAAGATGTGTGGAGGTAGGTACACATGTTTTGATTGGTATCATTCCAGGATGGTGTACCACACATGAAGATAAGTTTCAGAGAGTTGGCTAAGGTATTCATAGTATATATTCTAAGGCAATCATGGTACTTTGGCCCGCCTCCCTCCGCAGTGCAATATTTTGTCTTGTAGTTCAGAAGATAAGTTGGCCAAGATGTGAAGGTGTTATATCCAGGTTTTCAAGTCTTTACGCCTTCTGAAGTAAAAATCTATAAGTAATAGAGTTTATGTTTGTGCTCTGACAGATTAAAGTGATGGTGAAGGCTTGTTGGAATGCTCTGCATTCCTCGAGAAAGGATGATTTTTCCATACTCTCTTATGGACATGTTCATGGATGTTCAATGCATGCTACTTTTTTGTATCAGGTAATTTGGAGGTTTGCAAGTATAGTTTTCAAAGGATAGTGTGCTACAAATAGTTTTAGATGCCTATTTGTTCTTCAGAACATATGTTTGGGTACTTGTGTTAATTGGTGTATGTACAGATCAATGGAGATTCTACATGTCTCAAGGTCGATATGCATACAGTATGTTTGGTTTCCATATTTCATGCTAATCCTAAGAAATCTCATGAGAAAGCAGTGAAAAGAATATTCAGATATTTGAACGGAACTCCGAATTATAGTTTGTGGTATAAGAAGGACAATTTTTTTCTTTGAGTACTTATATTGATGCAGATTGGGTTGGATGTGTGGATGACCAGAGAAGTACTAGTGGAAGTGCATTTTTCTTAGGAGACAGATTGGTCTCTTGGTTCAATAAGAAGCATGACTCAGTATCCTTATCCATAACATAAGCTAAATATATTGTTGTAGCATCTTGTTGCACCTAGGTTCTTTGGATGAAGCAAACGTTGAAGGATGTAAAGGTGGTATATGATGAACCCATTCCAATATTGTGTGATAATACTAGTGCAATTAATATTTCCAGGAATCCAATAATACATTCAAGAACTAAACACATTTCTATCCGGTATCACTTTCTAAGAGAAGGTTGCAGAGCATGAAGTCAGGTTGGAATATGTGCCTACTAAGGATCAGATTGCAATATATCTTCACAAAGGAACTTTCAAAGGATACTTTTGAGTATCTCTGGCAGAAGTTAGGGGTTATTTCCCCTCCTTATTCTAACTAGATGCATAGATGGTGCATCTATCCAAGGGAGAAATTCATTTCATATTTTTTATCCTGGATTGATGTGTGTTACCTCTCAGGGGGAGTTGGTAGTAAGAGGGATTTTGGAGAGTTGTGAAAGTGTTGAGAAGAAGTGCAGGTGTTGGTCAAAGGGGGAGAATGTGTTGTTGTCTCAATTAAAGATCTTTGGCCCTTTTTCCTTGAATTCAAAGTATGTGTTGTTGTTTTATGTAGGTGTGTGTGGCCCTTTTTCCTTGATGTCAAAGGGAGAGAGTGAGCATGTGTGTGTTTCCATCAATGCCAAAGGAGGAGATTGTTGGAAGTGATTCTCATTGATGTCAACACTTGGTAAGATTGTTGCACATGATTATGGGAGAGATTGTTGGTTGTGGTTGGCATTGATGTCAACAATTAAGAAGATTGTTTGGGAGATTGTTGGCAGTGGTTGTCAACACTTGAGGAGATTGTTGGTGAGTTTTCTGCAGTGGGTGTTGTTTGGCATTGGTTGTTTGTCATGCCCCCATCATGACTAGCACTAAAGTATTAAAAATATAAATATAAATATTAATAATTTAAATATTATTATAATTATAATCATCATAATATAATACTATAAATATTAATATATATATAACTAATATAAAAATAAATATATTTACATATAATATATTAATATAAAATATAAAATAATATCTATATTGGAAGAGAATAAAATTATAAAAAATGTTGATTAAGAGCAGCCATCGATTCATTTAAATGGCAATAATTGCATTATGAAAGGTTGTGATCAATGAAGGGACAACTCCTAAAGGCCCAACAAGTCCTAAAGGCAATGATTCACCAAGGTTTAAGTAATTATTAAAAGAGTTAAGGCTGCGATGGGGAATAAAAGGAATCAAATTAAGTTGAACCAAAAGGCATGCACTTTGGAAAGGAGACGTCTATTCCTAGGGATTGCATCACTTCATAAGAATATATAAGGGAGGGCAGTCCTTTGCAAAACGGCATCATGGAATGGAAATAAATAAGAAATTTGGAATATATATTTTTGAGTATTGGATCAAGGGAATCAATCAAAAATAAGTAATAAGTTGCACTCAGAAAGGCAGCAGCCATTTAATATAACAAGGGATTGATATCAAGAAGTGTGTGAGAAGAAGATAGTTTAAGGAGAGATATGAAGATAAATAATAATAAGGGAAAACAATTTAATATAATTATACACACACACACACATATATATATAAATGTATATAAATAAATATATAAGTTCATATCAATTAGTAATATATATATACTATTCTACAATAATGATTATGGTTTCTTAATATGACTATGGAAAATAGATTCTTATTCATTTGTGTTACACTAAGCAATATCCTCTGAATAATAAGAATAGATTGAATAGCAAGGCATTTGGAGCAAATCAAACATAATTATCTACACTCAACAAACAATGGCATAAATCAGCAATTGCTAATATATTTGCATCTTAGAATATAGCAGTATTATGTTTTAACAAGTATTGTGGTATGCTCTATCATGATTATTGTGATGTATTTATTATTGTATAATCTCTTTGAATTTGGATATATAAAGTGTTTACAATTCTCATCAATGCAACCATGAGGAGAATGGGGGAAATTCCAGTAGGGTGAGAAAGTACTAGATTTATTTATAAGTACGCCACTTCAAGTTGGCTACTTGGGGCCAAGGGGGCAAGTATTTTTCCTTGGGATTAGAAAGGGGAATCTATAGGCCTCCTATTGTAGCTTCTCCCCAATCTCTACATGGATTGGTTGTTGGTTGTAAGAGGGATGGATAAGGCAGCGAGCATAGGGAATGCAAGTACAATTTTTTCCACCAAGTACGTCAGTCCATGTTGGATGATTGTGTTTCTATCACTTGAGGGCCAAGAGGGATGATAGATCTGCTTTTAGGCTTGTTGTGGATAGCTTCAGGCGGACTTATCATGCTCCTCATCCAAGTCCCATTATGATCCAACTTCCAATGTGCATTATGGATATTACATGTATAATTATGTATTTACATGGTTTAAATAGATAAGACAATTATTATATATGTGTTTGATTATATGATTATATTTCCAATATTATCTAACATGATTGCAAGACCTAAACGAAGGTTTTTCTTGCTTAAGAATTTAATTAGTATGCTATAACCCTAACTACATTAAACTTGTGATGCTAGGGAAAGATAAGGGCAATCCCAAAAGGGGACATTACATTTTCTTTATTGACAACACTCAATTTCATGGTTAGATGTCATGCCTTGGTTGAAGACATGTAGAGTTGTATAGTGCATGGGCGTCATCAGCAAAGTTGATTTCACAATGATATATTAAGATGGGGATTAGAAGTGTTTTTGATGGTTTGCAGTATGTTTTGTGCCCTCTCCTATTGTTGCTAATGAAGCATGTTTTGTTGAAAGAAAGTTTTGGGCTCCGCAAGTTGGTGAAAGTTCCTGGTTCAAGAAGTTTCTTTGAAGACTGTTTGGGAGAATTCTCTGCATTACTCTGTTGTTGAAGATATGGTCTTGCAGTTTGGGATTCAATGTTTATGGTTTGTGGATGTTGTACCCCTATCTTTTCAGGTCACCTATATTGTCGAGGAGGCTTATGTAATTTTCAAAAGGTTGGCAATGTTGTTGGTTATCTGGGTTGGTCCAAAAAATGCTTTGTATTTCTCCGCATTGATGTCTCTTCTCTTGCGGCTTTGTGAATGTGCTCTCAGTGTCTTTGTAGTGTCTTAGTTCCATTTTCATGTGTTCAAGTGGTCTGTAAGTTGATTTTTTAATGTTATATCACATGGTTGAGATTTATGTGCTTTTAGTTTGAAGTATTTTGTTCATGTTTGTTTTGTGGTAGCTGTTTATGGCATGAAAGTGTGAAAAAAGTGTCTAGAAGTGTTGTTGGATGTTTCAAAACATATCTTTGTGATCCACACATAAGTGGTTAATCTCTTTTGGTGCTGCATTGTGGTTGAGTTGGCTTTTTAGGTAATTTGTGGATATATGGCTAACAGGGCTTGTTGTCTTGCTTGTGCTATGTGCTTGGGGGTTTGCACCAGTAGTTGAAGTTGTGTTATGATGGATTTGGGTCTTGACCTATCTTGTTGGGGACCACATTGAGTTAATTCAGTTGGAAGTATGTTTTTGGGTCGATTGGTTATGTGCTTCACATTTCATCTAAATGTTTCCCTATTGCTGACTTAGGTTGATGTGCACCAACGTGAATTGTTTTGGATCACATTGGAAGATGTAATGAGATTGTTTTTGGTCCTCTCTATCTTTTGGACAAGATCGCATTATGTTTTTGTGGTCGACTTGTTGAGTTTATTGTTTATCTTCTTCCTATCCGACCTAATTTAAGTTATGAAATGTTGTGTCGGTGGATATAAATGCAAGAAATTTTTAGATGAAAAGGGAGTGAAGGTGTGTGACTATGAAATGTATTGAATATCTAGTAGAGATAGTGTGAAAGTGTGTGGAAGAAAAGATCATATGTGCTTAAACGCCTCAACCAGTAGAGTGTTGTGTTGACAAATATTGTAAATTTCTCTAAATCTTTATGTATCCTACTTTGAGATAGTGAATTTCATCAGGTCCTTGTATCTTACCTTGGATTTATGTGCTTCAGTATGAAATTCCTTTGTATCTTGACCTAAGGTTGTGTGCCTTATTTTGCAAGTCTTTTGGCAGTGAGCCTTGTAATTTTTGTAAGTAGTGAGCTTCTATATTGTGAGTTAACTCTCACTGTGGTTTTTCCTTCATTGGGCTTTCCACATAAATCTGGTTTTCTCCTGTGCATGTGTGTTTTTTGTTTCATCTTTTTTTGCTAATCTGGTTAAGGGTTGAATTGTTGAAGGTTGTTGAACCTTTTAAGTGATTAAACTATCATATCTTTCATTGTTGTTGATATGTTTAAAAGTTTTTATTTTGTTAAGAAGTTTATTTTGTTCCGGAGGAGTTTAAGTTTTTGAAGATACTAATTCACCACCCCCCTCTCAGTATCCAGTGTGTTCAACACAAATAACAATCTTTATATCATGACTATAGGTGATGACTAGTTGATAGTTGTGGTGTATGCGGATGATATTATATTTGGAGGAAGTAGTGATAATATGTCTCAAGAGTTTACTATATAGAGATGCAGAAAGAATTCAATATGTCTATTCTTGGTGAGTTATATTTCTTTCTTGGGCTACAAATTTCTCAATCAAATAAAGGGATATTTATTTCACAAACCAAGTATGTAAAAGAAATATTGAAGAAGTTAAAAATGGAGGATTGTAATCTTGTAACTACACCTATGGTAATAGGATGTAAATTAAGTAAGGATGATGAATCACCCGAGGAAAATCAAACTCTCTATAGGTCAATGATTGGAAGCTTGTTATACACGACAACTTCAAGGCCTGACATTATGTAGGAAATTGGTAAGATGGCAAGGTTTCAAGTTACACTCAAAGAAACTCATGCAGAATACTCAAATATTTAAAAGGCACATTGGATTTTTGTTTATGGTACCCAAGAGGTGAATATTTCACCTTAACAACATATACAAATGCAGATTGGGCTAGTATTATTGATGATAGAAAGAGTACAAGTGGAGGTGCATTCTTTCTAGGAGATAATCTTGTTTCATGGTTGAGTAAGAAATAAGCATCAATCTCCCTATCCACTATAGAGGTGGAGTAATTGTAGCAACATCTTATTGCAGTCAGGTTTTTTGGATGAGGAAAACATTGAGAGATATCAAGGTAAAATATGATCATCCTATATTCATATTCTGTGATAATACAAGTGCAATCAATATTTCAAATAATATGGCCATGCACTCTAGAAAACAGCATGTTCCCATCAAGTATCATTTCTTAAGGCAATAGGTGGCCGATCGGAAAGCAAAGTTAGAGTATATTGCTACACAAGAAAAAATTGTAGGAATTCTTTCCAAGCCACTTCTGAAGAGACTTTTGAGTACTTAAGGTAGAAATTGGGAGAAAAATTACCCTCATCCAATCATTGAGAAGAAGCATAATTTTAGGGGGAGCTAACCATAGCATTACCTTTTAGCTCCATGGAAAAGAAAATTCAGATAGATGATAGTTCCTTTGCCATTGATGTCAAAGGCGAGGGAATAGAGTAAGGGGGAGTATTTCAATCAAGGGGAGAAGTATTTTCCTATTACATTCACAAATTAATTCTTTACAGGGTTGCCATCAATAAAAAAGGGGGAGATTGTTGGAAATCATTGCCATTGATGTCAAAGGTATTCGAGGGCCAAGAGAGTTTGTCGAGGAAGGTGTTCACTAATGGAAGATTGAAGTTGCAAAGAAAATATTTTAAAAAAAATCTAAGGGTCAACCCTTAGCCTCTTAGTGTCCTCAATAAATTGAAAATTATTTTTTTCATGCAGAGGTCGATCCCCCTCATTGTGGCGCCCATTTTTTGGGATCCAAAATTTAAAAATAAAAATAAATATATATTATATATTATATATGGGTTGACCCCTATTGGAACATCCAAGGTAGAGGTGAAGAGGTGCATTTAAATAAGGAGTTGCATCCATTAGTAAATGACATATTTTTTCAATGAGTCACCCCCTTTGGAGAAGCTATAAGAAATAGTTGCAAAGAATTTTTGAAAGAAAGCAATAAATAGAATATTTTTCTGATTTTAAAAGAATTTTTTTAAGGAAGAATAAGAGAAAATTCATGTGAAGAATATGAAAGTTATAGCAGATCTAAGAGGACATTATAACAGATCTAGTGTTGATTTATAGGAAATATTTTGAGTAGATTTGTGAAGGCGAATTAGAGCTAGTTCAAGAAGAAGTTTCAAAATCATTTTGTTTGTTTGGAGGTTGGTGCCTCCTAACTAAGGAGATAGGGAGGTTGGTGCCTCTCATTAAAAGAGATTGGTGTCTCTTGTTGAGTTGGTGCTCAATTATGGGGATTGGTTTCTCTAGTGGGTTGGTGCCTACAAAAGAAGACTTGTAAAAGAAGTAGGTTGGTGCCTACAAAGAAGATCAATATATAAGCAATATATTTTTGTGTTTTTCTCTTGCAAGGGTCTCCATGTAAAATCATGTGTTCTTCATGTGTTCTTAATTGCTAGATCTTGAATGTGTGTTATTGCTATGGTTGAATAAGTTTTGAAAAGTAAATTATTGTTTATACTGATTCACCACCCCCCCTCTTGGTATAATTGTGTTCATCATGTAAATGGATGTAATTCCCACCTTAAAGAACATATACTAACTAATGCTTCCTAATTGTACCTATTTATAATGGCTATCAAGGATACAATTATTTTTATCTATTCTATTTTTTTCCTATATATTTAGTGCTTAATTTGTGATTCCCAACATTGCCATTATCAAGTCTATATGAAATGAGAGTTATGTTGCAGTTGCAATCCTTGCCAAGGGCTGCAAGGTCAAAAGATAATTTGAATAAGATAGAAGATGGTAGTTAATCAATTAAAAATATCATTACTTTCCATCACATTTCTTTGGGGCATTTGTCAAGAAGATCATGGGAATTATTTATGTTTCTATATCTATCAAAATCTCTCTATCTTTTATGTGTTGACCATTGTTTGTACCCTATTGTGAAGTTGAATCTGAGATAGGTTATAAGGATTTTCTAAATCATCAACACCGACATCATCATTGGCATTAGATGATGTAGGAACATTTGTAGAAGCACAAAAGGTGTCATTTCCACTCGCACTAAAAGTGTCTCACTTTTCAAACTCAAGCATAACATTTTGGAAAGTGGAAGCATCCAAGTCAATTCATTCTAGCTCCATATCCCATAGCTTCATTGGGGTTTGGGGGTGGTGCCCCCAATCGGTTCAAGGGGAAACACCCCTTGTGGTGGTCTAGGGACAACACCCCTAGTGGGGTCAAACGGCAACAATACTTGTGGGCGTCTGGTGGCAACGACCCCAGCAGCCCGTTGAGGGGCAATGCCCCTTGCGGGGTTTAGGTGTAGCGCCCCTAGCACATTCTCTGTCGCGATATAGGGTAGGGTCAATGGATGGAGCCCCCACTAATAAGCCTAAATTAAGACCTTCAAAACCCTAAACCCTAAAAAAAAACAAAAATAATTTTAAAAAGAAGAAATATGAACAAATTCACCTAGGTTCCCCCAAATCCTGCCTGGCTTCATCCCAAAAAAACCCAACCCCATTCTATCGTATCCATAGGAAAACTAGACCAAATCATGCATTCGGTTGGAACCAAACCCAAATCCTGCCAATCTATAGGCAGATCCGATATCATAGTAAAAAAGTAACAATTGGAGATCTAGTTTATACATGTTGGTATAGAGACAAGATTTGAAGAAAACACATTTGTTGTTGAGTTTGTAATAACCTATAGCATGCTTGGAATCCTTGATCTAGGGTTTTGTTAGACCTATTGTTTATTCCCAATAGTCAACAGTTATCACTACTAGCTTTGTTTCAAGCAAATCAATTATGAAAACTATATCTAACCAGTAATAACTCTATTGTCCAAAGCATTAGTAGCTAAATCACATAACTCGGATTTTTTATTGACCTCATGCAAGTCTTCAATCACATGAACAAATGAGTACAATTGTCCAATTTAACACAGTACAGAAATTTCATAAATGCATAATTGATCTCCATTTGTTACAGTACAAGTTCCAGACTTAAAACAAGTCATAATCTCTCATAATAAATTGTTTCCAAACCAAACATATAGTAACTTGTCACTTGCATATGGTCGCTCAGTTCCTCATTTGCCACCCCTGCCAAATATGGTAATTGCAGCAGAGTGTAAGGCACAGCAGATCTAGGATTTCCAGATCTGACAAACAATTAAGGGAACTCTTATTTCAGATGTAACCTGTCTTCAGATTCACTTGTTATCTCCTCCTTGGCTGCTAGAGGAACCTTTGAAGTATATGATGTTTTGGTGCTGAGCTGTGAGGATGGCGGTTAGTGCTGATAGCTGTAATTACTTCAGGTTTGAATTTAATTCTCTCATTGTGCGATGACCTTGAGGGGTAACTCCATGAGTAGTAGACCTGCTGAGCTGATTTCTTCTCCTACACAATCCGGGTTTAGCTCTACTTCCTATTCACGCTTCCACAAGCGATCCATCCTCTGTATTTGGTTCCTCTTATACTGGTTTGCACTAAGTTTGTAGGCGATTCGTCCTCACCTCTCAAACTACCTTCAAGGGATTTCATCCTTGTAGGCGGGTCTCTTGAAAATTCAAGACAAAAATTGCAAAATATTAAATTTGCATACCCTCCAAAGGGGTTGATGCCTCCTTATACCTGTTTGGTTTTGATCCACAAGATACATGTTGGCACCATAATTTTAAATTCAAAATTGAGTGGCATCCACAAGAAACTATTATTATTATTGAAATAATTAATAATATTATTTCTATATAGATATTTTAATTATTGTTATAATAGTGTTTAAAAATACTTGTTTAATTAAAAAATATTAACATTATACCTCCTGGGTGGAAGGGGACATCGCAAAGTAATGAAAGTGTGGTCCCAAAGTACCATTTTGTATAGTTTTTTAATAAACTAGAAATCTAAAGTTCTTTTGCACCTTATGCATGTGTCTACAATTTGCATACATGTCTACAAAGACGGCGGCAATCATAACTAATGAAATATCTTTATTATTTATGCTTTGATGCAAGTGCATGTTCTATCTCATTTGGTATAGGTAGGTAGCAATATAAGCTACAAAGTAAGTTAACGGGTGATCCCACAATAGTGGGTTACACTTTTTGGCCAAACTTGACATTGAATTGAACTTTTTTAACTAAATCTTCACTTTTGAACACCTATAGCTGCTAAACCATGAGGAATTTGAAGATGATGCAAACTAGTGATTTGTGACATTTTGTCTATAGATTCTAAATATTTAAAAAAAAAAATAGAATCAAATTGCATTTCTTTTTCCATCTCCTTCGATAATTAGTTTTTAACAGTAAACAACATTTTTAAAAAGTGATGTTTACTGCATAACACATAACTTTTTTCTATGAAAGATTAAATTCTATTTTTTTTGAATTTAGATTTGTAACTATGATACCTAGTTCCTTCATTTGGTTTCATATTGTTTTATTGAATATTTTTTTCTTAATTAAGTTTTGAAATCAAACCAATTACAATTTAGACATAGGTTTACTGTATAACACATAACCTCTTTTGTGTGTATCAAAATTCTTTTTTTTGTTGGATCAAGGACATCAATACCAAGATCATAGATATTTTTTTGAATTTTTTTTGGTAATCTACTATTTTTCCACATGTGCAGAACAAAGAGCTTGATTTTCAATGAAAAAACTACATTCATAAGAAATAAAAAATAAATATAATTTAAAATCAAACTAAATATATTTAAAATTATACTTTTGGGAAGATTATAATAAGAATTACATACTTACAAAACATAAATTTTAAATGAATTCATTTGATCCTCCAAAAGTAAATCAAAAATGGCTTTTTATCAACATTTTGATAGGTGTAGAGGAGACTCCATTATAGGTATGGTTTAAAACTAGTGGGGTTCTATTCAAGGGGGTTTGATCTAAGGGGGTTTGATCAATCCCTCTTCAATTAAAATCCTTTAAATGGAACCTTTCAAGGCTGAAATCATTATATTTTCTAAAATATGCGATTTCAACAAAAAATAGGATGTCTTAGAAAGTGTAACCCATTATTGTGGCAGCACTCTAACCATAAATAATTTCACAAGAAGTTTCACTCCGCACATGTTTACAAATTTAGGCCACTTTAGTAGATGCCACAGAAAACTACAACAATGATATGACTATGTTCCTAGCTTTGAAATTTGTGATGTCCTATTTTATTCATGCCCCTACTAAGAACTATACCATACAACAGTGCTAAAATCTTCTTTACATCATTGCTGACCAACTTTACCTTACATCCTTGTAAACAAAAATTAAATTAAATTTATTATATTATTCATGGCCAACTTTACCTTGCATAAGTGTTTACATATAAAAATAGCATCCAAGTCAAATATTTTTTTTTTAGTGATTAACAAAGTTTAAAGAACGACAAATTAAAAGTAATATTAATTACTATGTTGGTTGCTTCCATGTTTGATTAATTAAATCACCCATGAAAATTCATTTAACTTTAATAACAACAATTAAGAATAAATGAAATTAGTGTATTAACTAGTATTCATACCTCTAATTTTGGTTGATCCATGTTGAAGCCCAAGTTAATGTGAAAGCATATATTAAATAGCCCAAGAAATATATGAAAGGCAATAAATTTTATTTTAACAAGATATATTCAAAAGGGCAACAATCCTTAATTAAATGCAGTGATCATTAGTAACTAAGGAGAGTTAATAAGTAAAAAGGCAATGCTCGGTTCTATTAATGAAAAGGTCGGGATTAAGGTCATGAAGATTAAAGTAAAGAAGGGAGTGATAAAGATATAATAGGCAGTGATTGATATTTGTGGATGATAAAGGAAGTTTAGAGGCCAGCGATTAGTATAAAAGAGTTAATAAAAATGGTGTTTCTTCTAAGGGTTATCTCTTTTAAAAGAGATACATCTCTTCATGTAGAAGTATAATGATATAAAAAGGCATAAGGAATGCAAAGTGTAGGGAAGGAAGTAATGAATATATTTGAGTTTTAAAGAAGATATAAAAAGAGAAAATAGAAATTTGCATTCAGAAAGGCAACAACTATTAATACAATAAGTGATTGGTATGCATTTAATGTATAATTTTTATAGGAATACAAATTTATATATAGTTAATTTCATAATAACTAATACGCAGTAAGGAGAGAAGTGTTATGTCTAAATTGGTAGATAAGGAAATATTGAACCTATTTATATTATTATAATCAACATCCTTTTCTTTAAGAAATCATGTGAAAGGTTGGCAAAGAAACATGTTAGGGAAGGGTGGTATAAGTTCTCTCAATGCAAGTATGTCAACCTTAAGTTGGATGGGATTGTATTGGTTGGATGTTTCATCCACTTCGAGGCAAGGGGGTATGAGCACGCCCTTGGGCTTAGTTGAGGAATAACGTATAGGTTCTCACAATTTAAATACACCAAACCTAAGTTGGATGGGATTGTCTTGGTTAGATGTTTCATCCACTTGGGGCCAAGGGGGGTGTGAGCACGCCCTTGGGCTTACTTGTGATGAATAGTTTTTCTAGCACCCTATCATTTGTTTCTCTCTAATCCCTACCATGATTGGTTATAAAAAGGGTCTATAAATTGAATTCAAGTTTAAGTTGTTATTCATTATTTCATTATTGTTAATAGTTTATTTATTCTTAAGTGGAAAATATTTCTTATATGATTTACTATGGAATATTATTTGTAAGACAATTTTATGTTGTGTAAGTGTCTCTTAAGGAAATTTCAAGCATACTTGAAGTAGGGGACATTGCAATTGGTATCAAAGCCTTAATCCTTCCAACCTGCAAGACAAACCGACTTTAACCACCATTCAATTAGGATTAACTATTCAAACCTCTTCTTAAGTAGGCCAATAGTGTACATTTTTATATGTGTGTGTCTTTCACATGTATGCTTTGTGTCTTACGTATATTTATATGTATGCTTTGTGCCTTACATGTATTTATATGTATGCTTTGTATATTATGTGTATTTATGTGTATGCTTCATGTCTTACGTGTATCTATATGTTTGCTTCACACCTAATGTATCTTCAACAACACCAAAAAATTAACTTATTTAAAATTAAATTATTATTAGTCTCCAAATGCAACAATGAAGATCTATAACTATTGAAGTGAAAAGGTGTGACTCCCTCAAACTTGAGATAAAAAAAAAAGGAGAGCATTTCATTTGAGAAACACATCCATAACATCATTGAAGAATTCAAGCGAGAATAGAACCTTAAGTGATTTTGCAAGTAAATTAAATTAGGTTCTCAAGAATAGTGATGGTGTGAGAAAGGATGTGACTTCTTATGTGAAAGGTTGTGACCCTTCAAATATGAAAGGTTGTGATTCTTCAAGTGAAAGGTTGTGACCCTTTAAATGTGAAAGGTTGTGACCCTTCACATATGAAAGGTTGTGATTCTTCAAATGTGAAAAGTTGTGACCCTTCAAATGTGAAAGATTGACTCCCTCAAAAATAAGATATATAAGGGGAATCATTTCCTTGTGAAAAAATCATCAGTAGGAAATAAACTATCAATCAACTTGGAAGTAAAGTATTATTCTCAAAGGCATCCATGAAGGGTGGTGACTCCTTCAAGAAATGGATATAAAGAATAAATCAATTCATTGAAATTTAATAAGTAATCATCGCTCATCTATCCACCAAGAAATCAAGCAATCATCACTCATCTATATCCATCAAGAAAGAAAACAATCAAAATATCAAAAAGATTCCCAAGGAATAATCAATCATAACACTCAACATAGTTAATGATAAATCTAACTATATAACTTTCAATTTTCAAATAGAAATCCACATGTTGTAAGTGTGAAATAAGCAGGGAAAAATTTAAGAAACCCCCCCCCCCCCCGTCGGAAAAGGTGTAAAATCCTAGCGAATCTTGTATACTTCTGACCAAAAATATTGAGAAATTATAGTGGTGAATTTTCTTGTTTTTCATTGAAAAAAATAATGTCAATTGGCGAATCTTTTTCTGTCCTTTAGAAGTCACGTGGAAAATATCTTGAAATGCTATTTTTTAAAACCACTAAAAATTTTCCATTGGCGATTAAAATTTATTTTCAAACTAATAAAATATTTCGACTGGCAAATTAAACTTGTTTTCAAACCAAAAATAATAATTTTGTTGGCTATTAAAACTTTTTTCAAACTAAAAAATAAAATTCATTGGCAAATTAAACCTATTTTCAAATGATTAAGAAAAAAACATTGGCGATTTAAACACAATATCAAACTAATAAAAAAAATGAAGTGGCGAAGTGTCAGTGCAAATTTTCCTAAGCTTAGTTGCAAGTCTTTCTTGGTCATCTTTATAGTTGGTAGGTCAAAGGTTTCGAAAACTTTGAAACTTCAGACTTTGGTTCTAAGGTTCCAAGTTTCAGCGACCACGTGACATTATGGACCATGTCCATTCGATGAATTTTTGATGGACGGTTGTAGTTGCATTCCAAAAGTATATCTCTCAAGCACTAGATATGTGAATTGAAACCTCCGAAATTACACTAGAACCATTAGATTTTCAGAAATCAATTGTTGAGATTTTATTAATTATTTAGGTATGTCGGTCATCCTGCTCTTGTTTACCGTTTAATATTGCCTGAGTCAAACCAAAATATTTTATGACAAAGCCTTAAATCTTAACTCTTTAATCTTGAGGGTTGAGTCTCGTCAACCTAGCGATGTCCCCATTTTAAATTATGCACATGCATTATAAAGTTTGTTTTAAAAGAGGGACCGTTCAATGAATTTTCGATGGACGGCTATAGATGCATTCTGGAAGTAAATCCTTGAAGTACTAAACTTGCGAACTGAAACCTCCAGAATAACAGTAGAACCATTAGATTTTCATAAATCAATGGTTGAGATTTTATTAATGATTGGTTTAAGAAATCAACATATAGTTTTGATCATAAGTGAGTGAAATTTATTGTGACTTATTAGCTAGGACATTGATAATCATTAAGGTAAAATGAGACATTTAATTCTCTTTTCAATGCATCGAAGTACTCTACCTTTCATTTATTCTATTGAAATTCTCAATTTGGTTGTGGTACTGGGCGGCGACGCAGATTAATACCATATGAATAGCTAGAGTGATTGATTGGATAGCTTTATATTGAAAACTGCACATTGTACTGTAAAATCGTAGATGATGATGTCAATAATCCAGTGATTCTGACAATTGATAGCTTGCGTGGCACTTTCGATTTTGACAATTGACAACTTGTCAGCTTGAGCTACAGTTTGCAACTTTGCATGTAGCCAGCTTGAGGTACCGATTAAGTTGTATTTTTGGTATGCACGAATCGTAATTATTACTAAGTAGTCAGTAGTAATTATACACAACCTTAGAGGTCACACGTGACATGTGTGAGGTGTACAAGGTACCAGGCTGATAGTGGCACTTTTGGTGGCACTTTTGGCCCATAAATAAGGATAGTGAGCACAACTAAAATCATTCGTTTAATTGTCATAAGGGTTTTCATTTTGTAGGGTTAATAACTTAATAAGGATTC
>VDFB02353160.1:52679-161941 GCA_007258455.2 Sequoia sempervirens
TCACCTCATTCCAGTCTACGGGTTCCGGAATAGATTGATGAATCAAAGAAGAGCGTATGGCCAAAATGGGGACATTACAGTCCGCCCTTCCCAAAATTGCTTGTCCTCAAGCAATGCCACAACACTCCAAACTGATCCCACCAAACATGTAGGATCCCGGGGTCCCAAGTCCATCTCGGAAAGGTTCCATCATGCTGATGCTGCTCTACTCTGATCACACAAATGAAATCACTGCACCAGAACTGCACAAACCATCCCTGCAACCTCAAGGAGATAACATGCCTAAAATTCAAACTGAAAAACATGGAAGGAATGGAATCAAAATGTAGCAGCATCTCCTGCCCAATAAACTCTGAGGAATTAACATCTGCGATGTTAATGTCAATCACCATCCTGAGAATAAAGAAGATTACTCTAAACAACTCAAATATATTCTCATCAACATCACTGCTCAAAGCGTCAAAACATATCACATCAACAAAGGTAACTCCATCATAGCTATTTGTAAAAGAATAAACAGCCCTTTGCATGTTCATAACAGCCGCATCATCAAAGCTCCTCAAGGATGTATAATGCCTCTTCTGAATAATTCTAATATATGCAAGAAAATTTATGAAAACTCCCACTAAAATCTCAAAAGTCTCAAATAGTTGAACCCAAACAAGCAAGGGTTCGCTGACCCAAACAAGCAAGGGTTCGCTGCCCCAAACACTAGTGCAAGAAATTGTATAGATTAAATCACTGGAAAGGAACTTAAACACTATCCAAATCTGGTCCAAATCACTATGGAGCATCACTTCCCACTTTTGAGGCCATAAACCATTACTGAAAAAAGATTGAGAAGAGGAAGAATGAATGTACCAGCTGCCTATGAAAACTGAAATGAACCTCTCAAAATCTGATTTTAAGAAAATCATCATGCAATGAACTGAACAGTTGCTGCAATACTGAAAATCAGCGTCCATAATAGAACAATTGACCAAGGCTGAAAACATCTTCTCAAGAGACTCCAAACCAACATTAAACCATCCTTTGTTCGAAATATCTCTCCAATTCACCAGTTGATGAGCAAAAAGAACCTTCAAATGATTGGCGAAGATGAGGACATCATCGGAGGATCTGAAAATTAAATTCTTATCTCTCCAAAGATTTCTCTTTCTAGTTGTAACAATCTCCATCAAGCCATATTGAGAATTCCAAACATGGATACTCGACTGAAAATGTTTTCCAATGCATCTGAAATAGTACACAACACTTCTCCAAGTACTAATCAAGGCAAAATGCAAACTCAAGAATTTAGAGTCTTCTTTGATAAACCCATGTAGCCCACTCATGAAAACATCAACATTAATGGAGCGCACAACAAAAGTTGTTCTTAATTCCCATTCCCTCAAAGGACTAGGATGGGCCAAAACATCACTCAACTCAAGAGATAGATTGTTAAGAAAGTAAATAATTTGTTTAGGTTCAACTTTCTCCCAAACTTTATGAGTAATAAGTCTAGAATCTTCGCTTGTTGCTGTTGCAATGGAGTGACCAGCAGCTACCACCAAATCAAGAATGAAAGACTCAACATTAGAGTTCAAAGAAATCTGCAAACAAGAGTAGGTACAATTGCTGCAATATTGAAAATCCACATTCATCTTGACCAAATTGCTCGAACACAAGGGTGGAAACACCCACTCTAAGAGTTCCATTACAGCAAAGAACCATTCTTTGCTCAAAATTTCTCTCCAATCCATTTGTTGATAAACAAATGGAATCATCAAGTGGCTGATAAGAAAGGAGAAAACACCATTAATTTTGAAAGTTTGATCCTTATCCCTCCAATGAACCTTCCTACCATACCCCAAAAGATTTTTCACAACAAATTTCTGAGTACCAATCAACTCCAATTGCACACCCAGAAAATTATTGACTTCTTTGGTAAACCATTGAAGTCTATCCAAGAAAGCTTCAAAAACAAGGGAGCCTGAAACAAACATCGTCTTCAAATCCTTCTCCCAAGACAAGATAGTGTGAGCATTACTCAATCCAAAGGATAAACTGTTAGGCATGTAAACAATATGTCTTACCAAAACATGTTTTAACACCTTGGTGTCAAAGATGGGGAAGTCGTCATGAATCAACACTTCCCATATGGAGACTGAATTCTCTAAACCTCTTATGCATTCACTTACAAACAAGCTTGGAGGATTATCAATCACAGAATATATCTCGTCCCTACATTCTCTGAGAAGTTTGAAATCAACTAGCTGGTCTCCTACCTCCATTACACCCAACTGAACATTTGCTAACATGCACTTTGTTGATTTAAGCTCATGGCTGCAAGCTATCCCTTCTTGAGGCAAGTTCTCTTCCCAACTCAAGAGTTCACACTCTTGATTTACCTTCCAATTACCATCATCTTCATGAATCTCTTTAAAATTAAGCAAGGTTTCATCATTATGGAGTTCATTAATGCCTTCAACTATTTGCTTGATCTCCATAATCCTTGTATCAGCTTCTTGTCCTTCAAGTGTGGCTGCAATAGGAATTTGATTTTCTCCCTTGCATAAAGAGTGATGAGCTAAGGAAAGATCAAGGTAAAGACGATCAACTTCTTTCTCCTTCTCTTGGTAGGCATCATAGGTCTCTTCTGCAACTTAATGGCATTATCCCTATCTGAGAGCAAATGCAAATAATCTATCTTTAATGATTCCAATGCTTCTTTGATAGTTTGCAACTTGGAAAGAGTGACTCCTTTAACTCCATTTTGTCTCTCTTCAAACTGTGACTTCCAGTAGAGTTCTTCAACAAAATTGTGTGTGCTATCAAATCTTGATAATGCTTTAACAATTTTCTCTTCTGAAACCATTAAGTTATCCTTCAAAACTTGCAGCTCTTTAGGACCATGATCAAAATCAGCAAAGAAGCTTTGCTCATCAAACATCAATTTTTCTGATTTATTTTCTTTGACTTGATTCTCAAAATCAGCTTCCTCAAAGGAATCTTTATGGAGCTTTGCCAAACAAGCTTCTTCATCAAAGACAACGTCTTCTCCAATGACTTCATAGCTTGCAATACAAAATGAATTTTGAACTTTATCAGGATCAAAGGGAAATTTATCCCACTCAAGTTCTTTAACATACCTTGGTGCCATCTCACCAGGATCCCAAATGCAAAAGGGTTGATTGTAATGATCAACAGGAACAAGATCTCCATGCTCCTCTTGGATTGTTGACTCATTGAATGAGTCACTCCTCATTCCATTCAAACTGAAATCTTCATCAGTAACTTCCTCCAAGAGCTTAGTTTGATGATCAAGCTCACTACCGCCTTCACCACTATCATCATACTGGAAATAAGAGTCATCAAAGCTGGCTGCTTTGATTAATTTATCATTTTTATCCTCAACAAACCCATCATGAAAAGATGTGTTGCTGATTTTATCATTAGCATCCACATACATACCAAAGAAATCTTCTTGGTCACTTGTCATAAGTTCTTCATATGTATTCAAAATTGATGTTGCCTCCCTGCACTCACCCTTAGCATGTGCGGACAACTGCATATCAATAGGTACTTCTTGAGAAACAGCCTTACAATCATTGAGAAACAACGTTTTATTTCTGACTTCTGCATTAATGACTACCTCATTTTTCTGCTCTATCTTCCTCAAGTGTGGCTTCAATTTTCTATCACACTGAATGAACAAATCTCTTATCAACATACCAGCAGTAGAGGAATTATTTCCTTCTTGTTCATGAATGTTTAATAGATAAGTTAAGACGGATTTTGGAATGTCATCCATCTCATTGATAGTTAAAATTAAAATGTTTCTCATTGCTGCAACTACATCCTCTTCTTGTTCACTCCAAGTTGAAATGAAGAGGTAATGGATCAAATAATATATTTGATCTTGCATACCCAATTCAACCAGCAAAATACTTGTTTTGAGTTCAGAAAACATCTTCAATATAGTAGCTCTTCTGGAGTACTGATTGCTATCAATTTCATCAAGGTCTTGAAAACTTTCCACTAACATATTTAATATGGTCTTCATAGTTTCGACATCATAGGGCAATTGGGGAATTACAATTCTTATTATCTCCATGAAACAGGAAGAAATCAGTAGCTTGGTTTCTTCATCAGGATGCCCCAACCAATAGGGCTGATTCAAAAAATTCACTGTAGGAGCTAGTGCCAACTCCATTTTCTCTGAAGGTGATTGCTTCACTTGTCTCAAACATTGTTCTAACAAATGAAGAATGTTTTGTTCATCTTCTCTTGACTGAAATTTTTTACCAAGTCTCTTTCCAGCCATAAAGAGAGTCTCTGCCAACTTCATTTCTTCTTCATTAGCCATGCCTAACTGCCAACTTCTGGATACCCCAAGGAGCTGAACTAAAATCTGCTCTGACTATCGGTGTAGTACCGGAGATCTCTATCACTCATCTGATACACAACTGCAAATTTGCCACAGGATGGCAGGGTCTTCTGCTCTGATACCACTGAAATATGCTAACCAAATTTTTCGAAGAATTAACACAAGATAACCAGCAATAGATGATTGGATTAGCGTTAGCCCCAAATTAAAAATCTGAACTTGAATGGAAGATACTGAACTTGAACTGAAGAAACTGAACTTGAATGGAAGAACTACTCAACGTCAAGAATGTGCACTCAAGATCCCACTGAGGGCGAGGTGCTAACATATGACGGAGTCTAAGAAATTGAAATTATAAACTATTAGGCGGATAACCAGCCATGAGAAACAATTCCACGCTACCACCAAACAGTGGGGGGAAAAGATTACAAATTAAAGCAATTCATCCGCTGCGGCGGGCATCCACAATGCTGTGGGGATTCACCACTTTGAAGTGGGTATAAGAGAGTTACAAAACAGTTTGTCCACACTGGCGGTAAACCATCCAGGGGTAATTTAATGATAGAACAGAAAAGTAATTGCAGAACTAAAGATTGGTTGGATTAGTAATGCTTAATCTCAACCTTACAAGGTAAACTCTGCAAATTACAAATTACATTGATAAGGAATGAACCTTAGATATTAGCATGAACTTTTACAATGATATAACTCTCAAAAACTGAAGTAAATGATCATAAACTGGAAGTTGCAACAATCTGATATAAAAATCACAATTCTGGAAATTCAACCAGCAAACTGTGAAATCATAAAAATGCTCATAAGTTGATCAATTTACCTCCGAATGATGTGAAATCAGTTGCAGATGTTTTCTAGAAGAGGGGCGCCCAAGATGCAAATCAGAAACCATCCAGAAAGACTCCCATTTATTTAGCACGCATCCCAATGCCCATCAAAATGGTACGGCCTCCTCAAGAAATCGATTTTGCAAGATAAAAATAAACACTTGGAATTAAATTCCAATACTTTGTGGAAAGTGGCGCCTTGAGTCAATAGATGGATTGCCAAAATACCCAGAACATATAAAAATTCACTCCAAAAGATATGAACAAAAATCAGATTCAGCTATGTAAAAACCAGGAAACCAGAACTGTGAAAAAACTCCAAAATCTTCAATCTTTGATGCTCAATCTGCTAGTCTGAAGTTGAGAAGCAGCAATGTAACCAACTAGGTGTTATATTGCAAACACGAAATTGGATGAAAAGGCTAGGAGGTAGACATCCTCGAAGCAATATGTCAATTGTCATTTCGACAGCATAACTTTAGCATAATTTTCATAGATGAAATGCTGGAGCAAAAGCCTTCAATAAATAAGAGCTCACCAAAACTCTTCAATTGCCTGAGAAGCAGCTCAAAAGACACAAGAGACCTTTCCCATTCCCAAAGACCAATCAACTTCTCAAGTGGCGTCCCAAAAGCCTCCAAGAATTTCACTTTATTCAAATAATATAAAAGTGGCGTCCACTTTTGCTCAAGGAATAAAGTTCTTAATAAAATTAATAAAGCTCTTTATGAAGGCATACCCTTCATGGCCCCACTTTTAAAAACAGCTTATCTCCTTAGGCCAAGGGGGTGTCAACAGTGAATTAAAACATAATGCCTTTAATTAAATATTTTTCACCAAATAAAGCTCTCTGAAGACCAAGCCAATATAATAACAACTGCTCCAACTGAGAAGGACTAAGAATGGACAACTGCAACTGCCACAACTAGCATTTACTAAAAATAGTAAATAACATGAAATGCCACAAAACTCCAAGCCAAGAAACCCTAATTTCACCTCATTCCAGTCTACGGGTTCCGGAATAGACTGATGAATCAAAGAAGAGCGTATGGCCAAAATGGGGACATTACATATTGAAGTTTGTTAATCAAAATCAATATAGTTTTTTGTTTTTTGTTTTGAAAGCCTATAATGTCTTTTCATGAGATGCATTGCAAAATACTATGAATGTTATGAAAACTTGTTGAAGTCAATTTATAAGTAATTTTATATAAATATGTTTGGAGGGTTGGGTTTGGATGCTTGATCAAGCTTAGGTGGTCGATATTTGGGTTTGGTAGATTTCGATTATTGTTAGCCCTTGAATAGGGTATATTAGTACTTTTAATACAATGTTTTAAAAAAATCTTTAAATCCTTCCAAACCCAAAATTACGTCTGATTCCCCCTTCCAACATTATCTGATTGCCAAATTCAGAACCGGGTTTTCAAAATTGTGCTCAACAAAGCCTGAAATTTTTCTTTTGCTTATGCTTCTTTGACCTTTACTAGACTCCAGATTGCAATAAACATTGTTTGTGTGATGAGCCAAACTAGATTTGAATCTGGAATTTTCTTTGAAACCAACACAAGGTGGCTGGAAAGGTTTGCTCTGATACCACTGTGATGTTAAAGTAGCAACCCCTGTCGAATACATGTTAGCCTGATGGACAATTGATTGTTGTCCCTGCAAGTAATACCTTGCAGGCAACTGAGTTGGGTACATGCAACCTTTAGTCCCTTCTTCTAAAGATTGCAACTCTGGACATAGTAATGAGTTACTCTCCTTGACTACACCAAGAGAATCACCCTGCGCACAAGAATTGTGCATCGAATACGAATCATGTATAGGTGGGTCAAAGGAAAAACTGTAAGCATTCCTCACCGTGTACACACTATTAAGCTCCTCCATGAGCCTTGTTTGGAATCCCAATGCACTAGGACGATGCCAAACACTGTGATTATCGCTCAACTCTAAACTAGTATCAGGAGTGTGATTGGCTTCCAACTCGAAGAGTGGATTATTATAGATCAAACCACCATCAAACTCAAGTAAGGGATTATTCACAAACTGCACAATCTCTGTATACTGGTCCAAATCATCCACTACCAAGTCCCTGGAACAGTACATTGAATCATACTCCTGAATTGGCTCATCAGTCTACCAATCATAATCGGCTGTATGGGGTGAAATGACGGATTTGCTCCCAGGAGAGGGAAACAAATTGACATCAGAACCAATCTCCCAACTAGATGTTGCTCTGCATATCTCGTGTGAAGTGGATGGAGGAGTGTCATGAGTTGACACATAACTCTCTGGTGAGTCAACTACCATGTCACAAGAGCTATCGATAAGCTGTTCTGCAACACCTGTCATGGGACCAAACTTAGGGGAACCAGGTGCAACACACGGTTCTTTGCAACTCTCAATCAATGCTCTCACCCCATCTGTATCAACTGCACCTGAAACTGTGATGGATGTAGTATCCACATCCTCGACCTGCTCACAACCACAATCTGTGGACATATGTTCTTCACCAACTGCTGCCATGGAAACCTGAACTGTATCGGAAGCTGGTGAAGACTGTGCCAAACTCGAGACCACGGTAAGCTCCTCCAACTGTGAGTGGGACTCTTGAAGGGCCAACTGAGTACTCTCCAATGAATCCATAGTCACCTCGAGCCCATGAGTGAGCTCGTCAACCTCCTCTTTCCCCTTTAGTGCATCATAGCAAGTGCACCCCCACTCGAGAAGATAATCCCTATCTGCTCGTAATTGTAAGTAATTTTGTTTCATTATCCTAATGGCTTCTCGTAGGGCATGGAATTCTGCAAGGGAAAGGCTACTATCACCATGCTCATCTGACATAGGAGTACCCCAACCATACGTAGCTAACATCTGTCGAGCAACATCAAAATGCTCTAATGCTGTAGCAATCATGTTATCATTGACCTTAAGTTGCCCAACCAAATGATGATACCCCTGTGTCTCGTCATTTCCACCCATGTCCGCACTATAGTAAAAGGTTGAATCCTTATCACCCTCGTCAGGAGTAGCAGCATTGCGTGTGCTCTCAGGGTCGCCCACAATATCTACAAGGGTACTGCTGCTATGTACCTCATAGGATGGCTCAACACATATTGTAGAGGCTGCTGTTTTGGTAGTAGCTTTGCACACTTCTTCTTTCAAAGCAACTGCATATCCCCCTGACTTGCAATCTTGGGATTCATTCCCCTTAAATAATTTTTCTGATTGGTTTCCTATGGTCTGATATGAAAAATCAGACTCACTCTGGCATGAATCATCATCATAAATTGTATAATTAGTACCCAAATCTCGAGTACCAACATGTGACAACTCTGTAGAAACATCAATCCCCGGTGTAATCACCTTCCTCTCATGCTCATGCCGAGTTTCATCACTGCTGTCATGAAAATCAAGGTTGTTATCAGTGCTAGTAACAACTTCTTGAATGTTGTGAATATCATTCAAGATTTTCTCAACACTGATCCTAACTCCACCATACCAGGAGTGGTGAAGCAATACCCTGGGACCCATCCGAACGGCCATGCTAACTCTGTCTCCACCTGGATCCCAATATAAACCAAACTTATGTCCATCCATCATGAGGAGGTAAGGATAACTGGAAGCATCAGCTATGTAACATCTATCCCTAACCTCCGCTAAACTCTCATGGATGTGATATCCACCTGTGCCATCAAGCCTGCTAACATTATAATCCCTCTATAACCCTGTGTCCACCAGTAGTCTCTGAAACAAAGAAGCAACAAACCTAGTTGGGTACACATCAGCCTGATGGTAGACTAAATACTGATCCTGCAAGCACTCACCTGCCAACAATTGAGTCGGGTATCTGCAACCACTGGTTCCATCTACTGAAGATGGTAACTCTCCATCCAAGAAGGAATGGTATATGTCCTGCACCAATCCACACTGACACGTCAACAAATCCTCTGTATGTGGACTAGAAGAGAAGTGTTGAACACTCCTCACAATGCTCGCCTCAATAAATTCCACTGTGGACCCTGTCTGAAGTCCCGATCCACAATCAATGCTCATCTCAAGACTCGGTTCAAGAGGGTGAACATCACCTATCTCGAAGAGTGGGTTATCATATGTCCAAGAAGCATCTGTCTCAAACAACGGATTGTCGATCATCTCGCACTCCATCTCCTGATCCGTCTCCTGCTCTTCATCCCAATCTACACTATAGTACGAGGTTGAGTCCACCTCATTCACATCATGATCAGCAGTATCATGTATGCTATCATCAACGCACACATCATCATCTAAGATTCTAAAGCACTGCTGCTATATGTCTCATAGGATGTCTCAATAGACGATATAGAATTCACTCGTGTCAATGCTTGACCAACCTTACCATCCTTCTCCGCCAAAGGATCCTGTAGATCCTCTAACCCCAAAAGCCTCTGTTCTGATTTTTCTTCATGTGTATGTCTATCAAATTCATCATATAAATTTCTGCATACTTCAAAGGAATTTGAAGATACCAAATCATTTTGATGAAGAGTTATATCATCCTTATGTGTAGATTCTTTATCCATTTCATGTGTCAATAATTCATGAGCTATAATGTGATATTCCTTCCTTGCAAACTCTGTGTTATGGCAAAGACTCGGGTGCAAATCCATGTAACTCATGAAAGGAAGTTTCTTAATTTTTTGAGGAAGAGTGCTATACTCCTTAAACATGCTAATCACTTCTTCTTTGCTTTGCAAAGGACTCAAGTACCTGTCCTCTCCAGCTGCCTTAGAAATTCCAATTCTATCATCCACAAGAAGATCTTCTAAGGTCTGATTTCTGCTCACCGAGGGATCCACTGAATGCTGGTCCATTTTCTTTGGTTCTAAATCCTCATAGGGAACCCACATTATTCTATGCGCCTTGCCCTTAGGTCTCAAGGGACAATCATGGTTTAAATTGTACGGCTCTCTGCAATAAGAACACAACTTCTTCATCCCATTCCGACTTTCATCCAACCTTTTCAATCTTTGTTTAAGCTTCTCTATGTTCTTGTCCCACTGCTTCTGGGAAGTGGCCATGTTCAATTGAAACCTCTGAACTACAGCTGAAACTCACCCCAACAGGATGGCAGGAAACCGCTCTGATACCACTGTGATGAGCCAAACTAGATTTGACTCAAAACCCCCAAATTTAATCTGGAATTTACTTTGAAACCAACACAAGGTGGCTGGAAAGGTTTGCTCTGATACCACTGTGATGAACCACACTCCGGTGATCCACTCTGCTACCACTCTGCTACCACTGTAGTGATATGCTCTGATATCACTGAGATGAACCAAGCTTACTGCTGCGATGATTTCACGGTGCTTGTAGGTCGGATTTGTGTTCGGTGTTTGTTTCTTTTTGTGTTTTCGTGTTTTGATGTTTGATGCCAATGATACACATGAATGTAACAAGCATATACATGCAATATGAATTCACAAATAAACTAAATGCCAATGATACTCAAGCAATGAACTCAATTTCATAATTAAGAGACCTTCTTCATTACAAGAGAATACATAAATGGGCTGCTTGCATACAATTCAAGAGATACTTGAGCAATATTCGAAATGCTATTCAAGATGCATTCTACATGATATAAGAGCTTACATGGAATAGACAACTTGCATCAAATTCGAGAGACAATACATCTTATGTCTTAATTTTACTTACAACCAAACTTCACTATGAATAGTGACTGCTACAGTACCCGCGCCCATGCAAATGCTCATACAAAATTAAATACAAGTTTCTCCTACCAATTTCTTGATGGAATGTCTTCTATTGACAGGGGCGCCCACTTTAGGAGTGAAATCAGCCACCAAAGAAAGGCGTATTTATTTCTTTGAGCAAATCAAACCCTTAAAAAGTGCGGCTGGTTGTAGCTGTTAAAAATCAGCTCCAAAGTCTTCATAAAATGCAAATAAATACCTCTGGATGGCAAATGGTGTCACTAGCAGCAAGTATCCTTCCGAAAGATGCCTCCAACAACTTGTTATCAGCAATTCCAAGCTCCAAAATGCAGCAACAAGAAAATAACCAGCACTTTAGGGTGGTCTTTCACACCTTCAAGATGCCAACTGCAGAAATCAGGAAACCCTAGTTTCCTTCTCTCCCAAACTCCACACTTCAAGTTTCATTCAACAAAATCATCTCATGCATGAATGGGTCGAACTTTCTCTTCTCCCTTTATAATTTCACTTTGAAAACACTATTCATTAAAAAATCACTATTCACTTAAGTTATTTCTTTTTTTTCACTTTAGGGATGAATAGTAATAGCAAAATAGAAAGTGACCCCTTTAAAATATAGACACATGGTCCCTAAGCTTGAGAAAGTGACATAAGTGGTGATCAATAATTTAAGCTCCAATTACATGCTAAACGCCCAAATTCACCACGTCACCAAGCTCCAAATACTATTACTGCATTTTACCGACCAAGTGCCCGATCAAGTGACCCTCTATCCAGAACCACTAGCCTACGAGGATCGACATAATAGGCTAATCCAATGACTCTGATGCTCATGAAATAATGGGGATATTACAGTTTGTAAGGAGATACGGTAGCTGATGGGCAGCTCTTTGAGAGAGTGGAAGAGATGATCATTCAGACCCCTCCTTTGTCATCCAGAAGGAGGCAGAGGTCTCCTCCTCTTGACAATGACTAACAATCTGCTTCCTCCACCTGACTTTGATGCTACAACTTATCCTAAAGGGTGGGTTGTGGGAAAGAAGATAAAACTTGTAAATGTAGATGTGGTGGAGAGTATGCGCCGCATTGCTATTCAAGAAATGAATAGAAAGGTTTGCTTTCCCTACCTGATTTTGGTCTGTTTTGAATTTTTTGCATAATTTTGTAGCCTCTTAAGTGCTACTTTCTTGAATGTTTGACATTTTTTTTTCTCTTTAGTTTGTCTTGAGATGTCTTAGGCTACTGTGTTTTTCAAAGAAATGCATCTTGTATTACCCCAAAGAACATGATAGATAAATCAGCAAGGTGAAAAAAAGGAACAGAGATGCAAGGCAACTGGCTTGAGTATAGTTCACTATCAAGGCAATTGATTGTTTTGTAGACTGTCTGTATGCTGGGTAAAGTCATTCCCTTGCTGATTGTTACATGCATTCACCTTTTCCAGATCTCCATTGGTCTGATTCAGTTATATGTGGATATAGGACAATTACTTTTGTTCCTTACGTTAAGTTGTGCTATAACAGATTATGATATTGCTATCAGGATTCAACCGTGTAGTTTCAGGTCAAACTCATTGACCCGTGTAGTTTAAGTTGTGCTATAACAGATTATGATATTGCTATCAGGATTCAACCGTGTAGTTTCAGGTCAAACTCATTGACCCGTGTAGTTTAAGTTGTGCTATAACAGATTATGATATTGCTATAACAGATTGCTTGACATTACACACTGCATAAATGCTATTTCCTTTGAATGAGTAGCCTTTGCCAATCTGATGTGTCATGGATTACACACTGGGGAGAGAGTATTATGAATAACTTGTCTCCTATGGGATTATTTGTTCACTCAATCCCCTGTGGGCTACTCCTTCGGAATGATGGTGACATCATTGCCAACTAGCATGGATCTGAAATTTCAATTTCTTAATGGTCTAACAGAGACACAAATATTTCCTCTTTTTCACACATTTTATGTGTTGCGGACTTTGCATGTTTTATGTCTATCAAACAATCAGAATGCCTATTTGAATGCTAATCGTTATGCATTTGATGTCTTTAGCACTTGACTAAACATATTATTGTTTCCGCTATTTTGAATCATTTTATTTTCTATCATTTTAAGCAAAGTGTCTATTCATCCGGTACTATCATCCATTTGGAATTGTTGTATGCTTCTGACATTTTCTGCTCATGGATTTCAACTTCTCTCTGGAATATTATGGCAAACTGAGGGTTTCAGTTTTTTATTTCTAGATGAAGGATTTGCTTTTTGTGGTCATTTATCATTTCAAAACTTTGAAAATCCCATAGAATATTGTTCACCTGTAAGCTTTCATTTGCTTACAAATATCTATGAAGCTTGTTGCATTATCCTTCTGATTATCATTATTTCAACTACTATTTGGATATATCTTAAAAGAAAGCCACTAGAGATGGTGAATCATGCATATTTACATTTACAGAGGTCTCTTTGGTTGTGTTTTTCTTGTTTTCTGAGCCTGTTTGTATAAGATTTCCTACATTTTGTGCTTGTCACCAGCACAGATGTTTGAGATTTTGGTACAAAAAATCTCCGACAGTGCCTGTTTCCTCATTTTCGTGTTCATAAAATTCCTTTGTAATTAGATATATTGGTATATGATTTTGTGGCACTGCATCTTTCTTGATTTCCGTATATATTAGATATATTCAAGAGTTATACACATACCCTCTCTCTGGTTAATACTTATATCTTGAGCAATTCTTATGTCATTGATTCCTCCATGAAATTCTGCTCAGATGTTACCTTTTTTCCTACATCAATTTATTTTTCTACGGCTCTCATGTTTATCCATGTTGAATTTTAAGTTTATTGTTTTATGCTTTCTTCGTTTCCTAGAGTAGCAGATCCTGCCACTCACACGTTATCATGACTTTTGTTAAACAATCACTCGATATTTATTTGTAGCCCTACATAATTTTACAATTACATAAAGTGGCTCAAATAGCTCTTTACACAACGGTGTGCACTCTTTTAATATAAAGATAAAAAACATAGTTAAAAAAATAAATGATTACATTTGGAGTCTCTCAGTGTTGAAAAAAATTAGGAGAACAGTGTCAAAAATAGGTCACGGGTGTGTTAATGATTTTTAAATGATGGTAGGTATAGGTGAAAATTGCATGTTCATGTGTTAATTTTTAATTTAGTTTAAGAGACTGTGATAATTATTTTTGTTTGTATAATTGATTGGTATGGAAGTATAAAGTAAAGTTGTATTAATATATTGTAATAATATAATTCAATTATAATATATTATTATATTATTACAATAACATATAATATATAATGTAATAATAAGATGATTATATTAATAAAATAATTCAAAAATATATCATGTAAAAATTATCTAATTATATTAATAAAATAATTTTTTTAAAATAATTAAAAAAAGATATCTCTCGAATAGAACTCAAATGAATGTGTTTTTGTTGTGTGTGGATTGGGAAACTTCACATACAGTTATCTCTCTTTGCGTTGCAACATTTTGTAGCTTTATTTCTCTTTGCCCTGCAACGTTCTATAGGGTTTGGAATTTGAAGGTGCTTTTCCACTATAAAAATTTAATTAACTCTCAATACAAAAGAAAAGAAAAATAGATTTCCACGTCATTAACAACTCACAAAATATTAAATTTGCATTCAAATCTCGCTCTCATTCCTTCCCCGCGAAGTCAAGGGACTCGCTTTTGCAGGTGGGTTGTTGTGTTGTAGGGCGGAGATCGATGGGTCCTTGTGCATTTTAGTTTGCAATCCCATAACAAAGCATTGGACGCTGCTTCCCCCCATGAAAAAAAAGAGACTTGTCGCCTTTGTGGCTATACAAGTATTAGCAGACCAAACAAAGAAAGGATTTAAGGTAATAGTTGCAGGGATGATTTGATGCCCGACGACCACATTGTCCAGGATTTGAGCTGTGAAGTTTACGATTCTAGGAATGATCTTTGGGACCTCAGTGGGCCCATCCCTCCTAACACCGACCTTGAATTGGGTTCTGCAACCTATAATGGCTATTTGTATTTGTTAAGTTATAACCTCCATATTCTTGTCCTTGTAGAGTGTTCGGGAAGGCTTTTCATGGTAGGTCGTGTTGTCAAGAGAAATCTGACTAGGAGCGTCAGAGTTTGGGACCTAGTTGAAAATGCCATGGCCTAGAAATAATTTATTAGAATGAAGGAGAAGGTGTAAGGTCTAATTTATGTGAAAGGAGGACTATGTGATGGTTTTTAGCATTGACACGCCGTGTTTTGAGAGTTTTTTTTGGTAAGTTGATCTAAAATGGTGGGAAAAGTACTCATGGCTCCAAGAATGTTTGCATATTTTTCAATCTCTTGTTTGAGTTTTATCATCAATTACAGTGGAATAATACCCTTCCTTGATCTTCCACTGCCTCCTTTCATTTTGTGAAGAGTATGCTAACCTCCAATCTGATATTCTTTGGTGTAGGTTGGTGCCCTGAATGCTGCATCTCAAGATCAAGAGGAAGGAGAAGACACAAAAAGATCCAAGAGAGTACGATTTGACCAAGGATTTGAAAGTACAAAAGATAATAATAATGTTGATTTGGACATGCAATTTTGAAAAATTTGAAGTGCAAAAAAGATATCTTACAACGTTAATTATATAGATTTTATATAAAGATAGATAAACTAGTATGCGTTTAATATGCCATTCATAATATATCATGTGCTATACTATGTGTTTCATAATGCAACAATAAACATTCCATCACATTTTAAATATATGTGTGGCTTTTATCTTATGCTTTGATTAAACTGTTCACTATGTATAAGCAATACATTATTCACCCAATTCACATTACATATGTGTTGGTAACTATTTACTATATACCATCATATATATATATATATATATATATATATATATATAATGCATGATCATTATAGTACATATATATATATATATATATATCAAAATTATTCGATTATCAATTATATACACATACATATATATTTCGAATGTATATGCATATATTAATATATACTTATGTGTGTATATATATTACCAAGTACATGCATATATATACATATATATATCAATATATGCATATATATCATTATTTTAACATCTAATAACGAGCTCACTTATATATATATATACAAAATGTATATATATCCGATCGATTTCCCATGTGTATGACGTATCTGTATACGCGTATATGTAAATATTTCTATCTACATTGCGCATACACGTATATGTTCATATACACGAGTTATCACACATATACACATATATACATATATACATTTAATGTATAAACATATTTATCAACATACATATACAAAGTAAAACATATATCCAATATAGTGGTTTAATTACTTTAATACAAACCAAAGAAACATACAAAGACATTCAATGTAAATACTCAAACATTCCAATCATCATGAAACCAAGATCAATGGTTTACTTACCGATTCCTGGACTGACTTGACTTAACTTGACCAAACTAGGATGTGAGTGTGTGATAGCTCAAATAGGCACATTAGGGGTTACCAAACCAAACTCCTCTCTTAGGTGATACTCCCCCTCTCTTTCGTGTTGGTATGTGGCGACTGATCATGCTATACTGTATAGCCCATGGTATCTGATTTTGTAGAACCCGAAAATCTGGAAGCTTCTAAGCTTGGTAAAAAGGGGGTTCGGATGGGTATTTCAGTATGATGAAAAACGCGATTATTCGTAAGATTGTAATAGGTTTTTCACTGGATAATAAAAGTGTTGATGGCTGCGGTTTGGTGGATGTAGCCCAGAATTGGGTGAACCACGTTAAATTCTGGTTATGATTTATTCTGTGGCATAATAGACTTGGGCATATGAGTGCAAAAGGTATGAAATTACTTCATTCAAATAATGTTTTACCAGGTCTAAAATGTGTTAATATGGATTTCTGTGAAAGTTGTGTGTATGAAAACAAAAGAGAGTAAGTTTTCTCAAGGATGGGAAGCAAAAGAAAGATGAGAAATTGGAGCTTGTGCATAATGGATGTATGGGGACCAGCTGTATCTTCTCTCGGTTTCTCAGATTATGTTACATTCATTGATGATGCAACTAGAAAGGTATGGATTTTTCCTTAGGCAGAAATCTGAAGTATTTGAAACTTTTAAAAATGGAGAAGCTTGGTTGAGAATGAGACGGGAAAAGGTTAAAATGTCTCAGATCTGATAATGGTGGTGAGTATTGCAGTAAAGAGTTTGAAGATTATTGTTCCTCTAATGGTATTCGTAGGCAGAAAACGGTTCCAAGGACTCCACAGGAAAATGGAGTGGCTGAGCGCATGAATAGGACAATAATGGAGCGTGCACGGACTATGAGATTGCATGCTGGGCTGCCTTTAAAAATGTGGGCAGAGACTGTAAACACTGCTGTTTACTTAATCAACAGAGGCCCTTCTAATCCTCTAGGTTGTGGTATTCCAGAGGAAGCATGGAAAGGTAAGAAGGTGAGTTATTCTTTTCTCAAAACCTTCGGTTGTGAAGCATTTGCACATGTAGATTCTGAAAATGAACCAAGCTTGATGCAAAATCAAAGAAATGTGTATTTGTTGGATATGGCATTGATGAATTTGGTTATAGGCTTTGGGATTTTGAAAATCAAAAATTGTGAGAAGTAGGGATGTCATATTCAATGAGAAAGTGTTGTACAAAGATCCTGTTGCTTCACGAGAAGAAAGAAAAGATTATGTAGTGTTGGATGATACTCCAAACAATGATGTTTCAGTGGTTCCTCATGCCGACAACAACAAAGAGCAACAAATACCACAAACTCCTGCTAGGACGATCTTCAAGGTTAAGTAGACCTCCGTAAAGATTCTCTCCTCTTTGTATACTATTCGTTAATCGATCGTGAACTTAATATTATGATGAAGCTATGCAGGTGGATACCAAGGTTCGGTGGAAGCATGGAATGAAAGAAGAAATGGACTCCTTGCTAAAAATCAGACTTGGGATTTATGCAAGTTGCCTGCAGGTAAAAAGGCTTTACCAAACAAATAGATTTATAGGCTGAAAGAGGAGGATGGAGGTAAGAAAAGATTTAAAGCCAGATTAGTTGTAAAAAGGATTTGTACAAAAAGGGTATTGATTTTGATGAGATTTTTTCTCCAATTGTTAAAATGACTTCTATTCGTATTGTTTTAAGTATTGTGGCTGCTGAAGATTTGCATTTAGAACAGCTTGATGTTAAAACAACCTTTCTCCATGGTGATTTGGAAGAGGAAATATATATGGAACCACAAGGATTTGAGGTCAAAGGTAAGGAGAAACTAGTGTGCAAATTGAATAAAAGTTTATATGGCTTGAAGCAAGCACCCTCGCAATGGTATTTGAAATTTGGATTATGGGTGAGCAGTGTAATTCTCACTCCATTGTGTTTATTTTAAGAGGTTTGATAATGATAGCTACATTATTTTGTGTTTATATGTTGATGACATGCTTGTACCTGGGTCTAACATGGATCACATCAGTGAGCTAAAACAACAGTTAGCAAGGTCTTTTGCTATGAAGGATTTAGCAAAACAAATCCTTGGTATGAAACTGTGAGAGATAGGAAACAGAAATTTGCTTTATCTCAAAGCTAATTATGCTGTGAAAAGGTGCGTTGCGTAGATTTCATATGGAGAATGCAAAAGCCGCCAAGACACCTTTGCTCTAGTCATGTCAAATTGATTCAAGCGTATTAAGCAGTCCAAAGACACAAGAGGAGGAAGAAAAATGTCCAAGGTAACCATATGCTTCCAGCTATAGTAGCCTGATGTATGCCATGGTATGCACAAGACCAGATATTGCACATACCGTAGGAGCTGTTGTAAAGGTGTATTTGAGTCATCCTGAGTTGAGCGCATTGGAATGCAAGAAACGGGATTCTCGTATTTTGAAAGAGCATCCAAGAAATGCTTATGCTCTTTGGGGGCTCTAAACACCATTTAAAGGGCTATGTTGACTCAGATTTGGCAGGGGATATAGATACTAGGCGGAGTACCATAGGTGATGTATTTACAGTTGGTGGTACAGCAGTGAGTTGGATTTCTCGATTGCAGAAGGTGGTTGCTTTATCCACCACAGAGGCGTAGGCATGTTGCTGCAACAGGCAAAGGAGTATTTTACAGGCCGCCAACTTTCATGGAGGAGTTGGGAAAACAAATGCCGGAAAATTACTTGTTTTTACGCATTTACCTTAGGCAAGCGATAACATCTTGCGCACCTGCCGTCCCCAAACAAAACACATACGCTGGACATATCATTTTATTCGGGTCGTTGAGGATAATGCGCTCAAGCTCGACAAGATACTGGATGCGATAAGTCAACCAAACAGAGTATGTTTACTAAGGCAGCGATAAGGGAGAAGCCAGCTCCCTTCTTCGCCTTTCAGCTTGGTCTTCTTCAAGGTTAAATTCAAGTATAACAGAGCAGTAGGGTCCAAGGTGTTTATTTCCAGTGGGAGCTGTAAGTGGAGCAGTGTCATCTAGGATCAATCTCTAAGTGGGAGATTGTTTGGTGTGGAGTCACCGTCAAGTGGGAGATTGTTGGTATGTGTTTTATCGATCATGCTATACCAGAGAAATCTTTATGGTATGTCAGACACTTAGCCTCCTGGCCCTCGCCGGTTCGGGTCGGGTTGGCCCCTGCGGGTTCTCGGGCTGTGAGTCTCGAAAATTTTCTTCCTACTTTTCGCTAAGTGGATCACCCTAAAAGCGGAAAAAATCAATGAAAAGGAAAAATCTGATTTTGTAGAACCCGAAAAATCCCTGGAAGCTTCTGCTTGGTAAAAAGGCTCTGTGGATGGTATTTTCAGCATGTATCAAAACCTGAGCATTATTCGTAAAGATTGTAATAGGTTTTTCACTGGATAATAAAAGTGTTGGATGGCTGCGGTTTGGTGGATGTAGCCCAGAATTGGGTGAACCACGTTAAATTCTGTGTTATGATTTATTCTGTGAATGTTTTAGTTTCTCTGTTTTTGTTTATTAAATCTGCATTTAATTGTTAGATCTGCCATCTCTAACCCTAACATTTCGGAAGGGATTGATTCCTTCTTGCATCCAACTTAGTGTATCACAATAGTAGTTAGCCGATAACATAACACTCATATGCATCATTGAAGCATTAAAAGGTGATAACATCATAATGCAACACATATTCATTCATCACATTTTCCATCAGAATGTACAAAACATAATCATACATTAAAACATTTGGTAATCCCACAATTGACTGTAATATATCAAAGTCATGATTTGCATTTAATATCATATTTACTCATATAGATAAAAGTAATCTGGCAATTCATAAACGGGGTGTAACATCCACAAATATCAATCGTTGCCTATTATATCTTTATCACTCCCTTTGTTTACTTTAATATTCATGACCTTAATCGCTGCCTTTTTATTAATAGAACTGAGCTTTGCCTTTTTACTGATTAACTCTCCTTAGTTACTAATGATTGCTGCATTTAATTAAGGATTGTTGCCCTTTTAAATATATCTTGTTAAAATAAAGTTTGTTGCCTTTCATATATTTCTTGGGCTATTTAATATATGCTTTCATATTAACTTGGGCTTCAACATGGATCAACCAGAATTAGAGTGGTATGAATATTAGTTAATGAACTAATTTAATTTATTCTTAATTGCTACCACTAAATTTAAATGTTTTTTCTTGGGTGATTGAATTAATCAAACATGGAATCGGCTAGCATAGTAATTAATATTACTTTTATTTTGTTGTTCTTTAAACTTTGTTAATCACTCATAATAATCTTTGACTTGGATGCTATTTATATATGTACTTGCACTTATGTAAGGTAAAATTGGCCATGAATAATATAATAAATTTAATTTAATTTCTGTTTACAAGGATGTAAGGTAAAGTCTATTAGCAAGGATGTAAAGAAGATTTGAGCATTGATGTATGGTATAGTTCTCAATGGGGGCATGAATAAAATAGGACATCACAATCCACCTTGCCCAATATTGCTTGTCCTCAAAAATCATTTTTGCCAATACCCAGATCTCAAATTAACTTCGTAGTTTTGTAATTCCTAGACATTGCTCCTTCTTGTGACGTAATATGTTGCGATGCCTTAATATAATTTGGTTATGTCCGACTTTATACTACAACGATGTCCTTGGAGAGTAGTTGTTAGTATACTTGTCTCAACTTAACTACTAATAAGGTTAATACCATCCTCTAAAGTATGATGACAATTTATTGTCTGATATTCTTCCAGTTTATGTCCTACTATACCCCAATAACTCTCAACAACAAAACCAAGAATTGGAAATTTGTAAGACCTGTTCTCAAGACAAGTTTTCTCTCATTTCATTACCACAAAGATCTTGGGCACTAATGCAAATTCTTCATTACCCTTGTTGAAATCCAAAATAGTAGAAAAATATTGCATCCTTCATCATGATGGATTATGGGAGTGTTGTGAAGATCTCTTGGTGCAAGGTCAATTTTCATTTGAGTAAGGGATCTAAGTGTCCTTTACTACAAGTTGTATCCCCTCTAAACAATCAAATGGAAATTTCCCTTAGATAAAGTATATTTCATTTCACCTAATCATTCAAACAAGGTTTGAGCCAAGATTATTATATGAGGATGTAATCTAAAATAGTTTATAGGTGTTTGTAACACTTAACTTAGTCCAAATTTTTTTTAACATATATCATCTTGTCATAGATTCATTAATGGCATGTTATAACCTTCTAAGTATATATTCCCTACATAATCCTCAAGTACAAATTATTGGATGCACAAAAGTCTTAGAATCCATAGAAAATACTTATCACCTACGAACACTTCATAGAATTTGAATTTATAGATTGACACTAACATCCAATTTCCATATCAATGGGAGTCTGTCACTCCTCTTGTAAGGATTTGAAATTCCCATTTTTAACACTAGGATGATTTTTCATATCTCAGGAAAGTATCGTTTTATTCCACCCAATTCAAAACAACATCCATTTTTTCCAAAGTTTAAGAGGTGAAAAAGATCTCGAGATTTGTGGGTTATGGGCCCACAATGTAACTTAAAATAGACTTATGTAACAATTTTGAATGTAACTTGCTTGAATCAAATTTATCTAAGGCACGTGTATGCCTAATATTGATGTCTTTGATTTTTAAACATAAATGTAAAGCTACTCTAATCAAGAAAGATGACTTAGGAGGATAAGACCCTAGGATGAGATGATCTACTCTAGATATCAAATATAGAAGTAAACTTAGTCCAAAAACAAAGTCTACAAGATCAATTTTGTAGATTACAAGGTAGATTCATGAATCACCATTGTTTCAATCATATGTGGTATGGACTTGCTTTGTACTTTATAATCTTGTTCAAAATGAACAAATTACTCTTCATTAGGATAATTGTGTTCCTCCTTCATGAAGCTCGATGAATATACCTTTCGATAGATTTCCCACATTTCTCTTAAGATCTCTTGAGAGTCCAAATTTGTAGGTTCCTAAAGAATGGAGTTGTCTTCATTACATTCTCTCAATGTTGTTTTGGCATATCAGAGTTTGGTTGAGTTTAGACTTAGGTTCTATTATTATTTCTAATTTTGACTAGGCATGCAGATAATAATTCACTTTATGATGTTTCAATGGGGTGTTAAGGGTAAGACAAATTTTCTAGATAAATTATTGTAGATGGTTTGGAATATTTTTGTGGACTTTAATGTTATTGTTTGGCTTTTAAGAGGATGACCATCCTAGGTCAAGATGATATATCGATGCACTTATATCTCGAAGTTTGAAAGTAAGATAATCTTAATCCATCTTTGAATCTTAGTTATGCCCAAATCTTTGTGAGAACTAGTGATGACAATTGTATATACCTAAAAATGGTCTGGATAATCTAATTAATTAAATACAACTTATTTGATTAATTAATCTTAATTTCATCTACTATTAAATAAATAAAAATATTTATTTACATAGTTCACATTTAATTCTTCTAAATTATTCTATTATTCCATTTTAATTAAATAAAAAAATTTAATACTTTGTTTTATTTAATTATCAAATTCTTCTATTTTAAAATCACATCATTCTATCTTAATTAAATAAACAAGTTCACATACTTTGTTTTATTTAATTGTTCATTTCTTCCATATTTAATTTAATAAATAGACTTCTATAGTTTGTTTTATTAAATTTAATATCTTATTTCTTCCTAAAAATTGAATAAATCCAAAATATTCAAATTCTACAGCTCATCATATCCCTTCTATATTTATTTAATAAAAAAATTCTATAGTTTGTTTTATTAAATTATTTATCCCCTTTTACTAATTTGAATAAATCATAAATTATTCAAATAAAGGCATAAAGGCAATTTCCTCTATTCACTCACTTACCAAATTAGATATTCTATGCCTAAATTAATTCAATTGGCATTCACGGGAAAGCTTTGGAGACAAACTTGCAGGCAATCCTCTTCAATCTCCTTCCTCTGATTCTTCCTATCATTTGGCTTGATGTTTTCATGGGGAGAAACCATTCCCTTCATTAGCTCAAGCTTCTTCATCTCTCACCATTTAATCCTCCAGATTGAATCCAAGCCTTTGCTGTGCTGCCCTGTCACAATGTGTTGCTGTGAAATCTATAAATACAACCTTCTGAAGCAAAGAATGGATCCCAATTTTGTGCAAACTTACTCTGTAGGAATAGCAATCAAGCAATTAAGCAATAATGACAATAGCAATAGTATCTTATCATCATAGCAATCATAGCATTTGTAGAATCAATATCATGGCTGCATCTTAGTTTTACTATAGCTTCCGTCCATCAGGTTTCATGTCAGTATAGATTATAGTAGCATCAATATCATTTAGAAATCACCATATAGAAGTAGATCATTGCATTTAGCATCATTCCATTCTCTAGGTTGACATTTTAACAGTCACAGTGCTTACCAAATCTGAGAGCCATCTGTGATTTAATAATCTTTCGAGATAGGAAACAATGAGACACTTTTGTTATCACGGAATCTAGCAGCGCTCGTTCCATGGATAACCCCCCTACGAAACTTGTCCGTTTCCTAGGATTTGTGAAGTTCAAGTACGCATAATGAAGTGATTTTCAAGCCACCTCAAAATGGGTTCCAAAGCCTCAAATAGTCAATTTGAGCATCCCCCTATGTTCGCCTTGCGAAGACCTTCGAAATGAGCTCCTTCGCGAAGTCTCACTGTTCGTACTTAGCAAATTGAGAAAGATGCAGTAGCACTAAAAAAGTGCGCTCCTGCTCTGAAGCCAAAATTTGGCTAAGTATGAAAAGTGTAGGGGCACTAATTTTTAGCGCCCCTGCATGAAAGTGAACTCTCCAAAAAATGTAATAGCGCTTAAAAAGTGCGCTATTACACTTTTTTCTCATACTTAAACTTTTTCTGGCCCTGGCGTGTTTTTTCATGATTTTTGCATTTTCATCAATCGTGCCACTTTTCGTGCCTAAATTTATTGCTCGACTTGAGTTAGGTTTTCGATTTTCCCTTTTACTTAAAAGTGTTTTATTTCGTCATTTTCATTGTTTATGATCTTTCTTCTTCTTTTCTTCTTGCTGGGCGAGTTCTCTTCAAACTGCAATCACGTTTTTTGGAAATTCGAAGTTCCTCTCCAACAATCTTCGCGTTTTCTCTTGGTAAGTCATTTTCCTTACTTTCTCTCCTTTTCCTTTCGTTACTTTGTATATGTCTTAGGATTTACATACGCGTTTTTATTCTTGCCTTTGTTTTCTTCATACGTTTTTCATCCCCACACGCGTATTCTTCCACTCCATTTGCGTTTTTGGTTTTGTCTGTTCTTCCCTTGCTTTCTTTTCATGGCATTTTTGCGTGGCATTCTCTTCTTGCTCTCGCATTTTTCCATTCGCCCTCACGCAATGGAACTCTTGCGTTTTGTTTTCAAATGCATTTTTCGTGCATTTAACTCCAACGTTTTTTGTGTTAACATCTTTCCTTGTCGCCCTTTCTATCATGTTTTGGCACAAGCTCATTGAGGAATCTCTTGTTTTGTAAGAAGGTTTCCTTGGCTCTTATACACATTTACAATGGTGATGAAATGAATTTTAATTTCAATTGTAACTCCATACAGACAAACAATTTGCAAACCCCGAGCGCCGTTTTCAAGCTCCATTACATCTATTTTCCAAAACTATGTTTCAGATGCAGAGGCGCTGAAAAAGTGCGCCCTTGCATTTTGAAATATTTTTCTAACACTGAGATGCAGGAGTGCTATTTTTCAGCGCCCCTGCATCAAAGACTGAAATTTCCAAAAATGTAAGGGCGCTGAATTTTAGCGCCCTTACACTTTTTACAATTTTTTCCAGATGAACTTCAAACTCGCCTGATTTACTCCTAGACTTCTTTCCATCCATTTTGTGCATCGTTTTGCGTGCCTTGTCATCTGCTCCATGCTTTCCCATCATCGTTGCTCATTTTGCGCATCCCCATGCTACCTAACGACTAATGTTTGTTCTGGCTCAACACCTTGTAGTCTCTTTTCAAAGATCTTCAAAGTCTGAGTGATCAAAGTTTGAGTTGTTCCTAATGACTGCCGGTAAACCTCCGTCTTATTCAAGAGCAAAAGCCAAAATGAAGTATAAATATCAAGGCGTCTATCCACCAACCGTAGTGGTCTCCAAGGTGGAAGAAATAAAAGATAGGAGGGTGATCAACATGAACCCGGGCATGATCAAGAAAGAACTACTTCTCCTCCTGAGAATTAAGTTGAGGAAATTCCTAGAACGTCATCGCCTGTGATTTCCAATGTTCCTCATACCCCTCCAAATTCAAGAACTCCTCCACCACCTATTCCCTCGTCACCTATTCCCACCACATGCATTCCTGTAGTTGAGATATCCACCATTCCTGCAACATCAACCCCGCTTGATACTCCCTCAGTGACAAGCATTCATACAGTTGATATACTGTCAAGCCCTCCATCGTCCATTCCTAGCCTGTCTTCACCAACATATGATATCACTTCTGAGAATGAATTCAATCGTTTCATGAATGAGTCAATGCGTGATCAGCTCAATGTGCAAACTACAGGAGCAATGATGGCAGATACTCCTCCTATTGTCACGATACCCATGGTAACTTCAGATGTGACAATAACTTCAGAAGTAGCAATGGTAACTGAATTGACAGTGAATCTAGAAGCTCACAGCTCCTTCCTCCCCCCTGGCTAATATCTCAAGTGTCGAAGTGGAAGAAGCAAATGATCTCTCCGGAAGAGCTCGACCTCGAAGAGATAGTCCTTCCAAAGGCTAAAGGGAAGAAAAAGGCAAAAGTATACTCAAGGTTGAACGTTGATAAGTCTGGTCACAAGTATGCGGAAATTGGCATACCACCGCATGAAGAAGGTGATATCAATATGGAAGACTACACGGTGACAAAAGTCCAGCTTGGCAAGGTTACCAATGAAAGTGCAAAGGCCGATGCGCAAGTGACATTGGATATCTTGGCTGGAAGACTAGATAAAGTAGAGCAAGCTCGCAATATGTACAAATAGAGGGCAGAGCATTATGCCACTGTTGTAAAGAGACTTGCAGGTTCTCCAAGCAATGCACAACCACTGACAATGGTAAGTATTGAAGACCCAGCTATCAAGAAAGCTGAGAAGTTCGCCTCCAAAGGCAGAGTGTTGTATGATTTTGTTGAGAAGATCATTGAACATGGATCTCAAATTATAATTGCGTCGAACGAGAAAACTACCTTGTTAGCCAAGCTCACCACAGAGCTTGATAAAGAAAAAGGTGTACTTTCCTAGGAGCGCAGAGATATGGAAAAATGCCTACTGACGTGGTCAAAGATGAAGTAGGTAAAGCTCTGTAAATTGGTGGAAGTTGGGGTAATTCCTGACAAAGAAAAGTTTGTTGAGGTAAGAGAATCCTTGAAACATCAAATTCAAGTAATTCAATCTCTTACGGAAGATCTCCACCAAGTACAGGAAGATGTCAAAGGACATCGTGTTATTCTTGAGAAAGGTATCAAAGAGTTGCCCGGTCAACTTCTTGAGGAAAATCGTATCTTCCTGCCGGCCACAGAAATATCTCAGATCTACAAAGAAGCCATCATGAAATTGATTGACAGTTTAAACTTTTCAGAAGCCTCACTGAATGTCATTTGTGATACAAGGCTCACATTGGATAACCTGAAAATGCATCTTGACAGGTGCAAGAAGGTTCACTCATCTGCCTTGAGATCGATCACAAGAATTCACACCATTGTGGATTACATCGTTGGTCCAGATGAGAAGTTTGTGCAAGAGGCTAGGAAGAAATATGAAGACTTCCGTGCCCAAAGCAAAGAAACATGAAGAAGCTTCCTAATCTCCAGTGTTAGACATTTTCGGTGCATCCCTTTATGCATCTTGTAAATATTTCCTGACATCTTAAATGTCTTTTTGTAAATTGTAATTACACCAAGTTCGAAGATGTAATCTTTTGAAAACAAATTACACTTTGATTTTGGTCAAAGTTAGATGAGATCTCCTAAAATCGCTCACCTAACTTTCCTTAATTTCCTCAATTAGATTCCTAATTTTGCTCATCCCTCTTTCTATATAATGTGAGGGATTTTCATTGTAAAGTGGATCCTTTAGTATTTTGCAACGAAGTGCTACCCTTTTTGAAGCAGAATTGTGAAACTTTGCGTTCATACTTTGTGAATGAAATTCGATCAATAAAGAAGAGGATTGCAAGCCAAACTTTGTGTTAGATTCGATAATCTTACAAATTGATCTTATTTGGTGGTGATTAGGTGATGGAATCTGAAGGACTCTAAGTAATTTATGTAAACTTTGTGTTGCATCTATTATTTAGATTTACATTTGTGTTTTTGTTTATCTTTTGGTTGAATAATCTACAAGACTTTGTGCTTGTAATTATTCACGTTCTTTGGATACTATTGTTGAATGATCTACAAGATTTTGTGCTTGTAATTGTTCATGCTCTTTAACTTTGGTTGAATGATCTACAAGACTTTGCGCTTGTAATTGTTCATGCTGTTCGAGGAATTGCTGCGTCCAAGAAGACTTTGTGCTTCTAACGTGACAAACGACACTCTTTTCACAGATCCACCATTGAAAAAGCTACGAAACGACTTTGTGCCTTCGTGAGCTTTCCCTTTTACTTTATTTGTTTATTGTTAATTACTCCTGGTATCTCTACGCTTTGCTTTGACAAGATAGAGGTATTGGTATTACTGCTAGTTGATCATTTAAAGTTGATAAGAATTGTGAACTTCCAACAGTGAAGCATTGTAAACATCTTCTCTAAAAAAAGAGAGAGGGATGAATGTAACACACCCCCCACTTCGTAAGTTTTGTGTACATTTTGTAATTACTTGTTTGTTTTACCATCGCTTCTGTTAGCAGTAAGAAGGGCACCTCCCCTTTCTGAGAGAAGAGATTTACATCTCACATAGCTGTGGCTAAAGTCCAAGTTGTGTAATCTATCGAAAAGCTGATTACATAATTTTCACCCAACAACTTTCAAGTTTTTTGTGCTTTAAATTAGTTAATTGCTGTTAAATCTTGATATAATGTTTCATTAAGAAGTGTTTTTAGTTGTTTAACTTATTTACTTATTTCTAGGGAAAAATTTCGTGGTGAATCTTCGCCAATTGGCGAATTCTAGGAATCAACCAAGTTGAAATTGGCCAATTTCTCGCACCCAACAGGGTGTCCAAATTGTTTGAATTTTATGAACTATAGGTCCAATGCATGTCCATTAGCCAATGAGTTTTTTTATGAGGCATATTTAAGCAACAAATTTTCCATTGTCAAACTACGCGTTTCAATTGGACCGACTAATATTTTCGCTTGGAATCCCGAAAGCATTTAATAAAACACCTACATATTCGCCAATACTATTAAAACAACATTGTATCAGGACCCATTTCGCCAATTAAAATTTACAAATAGTTGCTTGTGAAGACCCATTTCGCCAATTAAAATTTATAAAAAGTTGCTCATGAGGACCTATTTCACCAATAACATTAAAAAATAATTACATTTGAGGACACATTTCGCCTTGAAAATTACAACGTATCGTTGTATAAGCACGTGGGATTTGCCAAATTTTTAATATACCATTTAAAAATCCCGCGGAATTTGCCAAATATGGAATCATGGATTGATATAAATACAATCGAAAGTGTCATTTATTCTTACACATTTTGTTTGGTTCTGAGGTTCTTCTCCATTCGGAAGTCAGTGAAAGCCGAAAACGTAGACTTAAAAGGTGAGTGATCATTTCTTCATAGTGTTATTAGTTATAATTGTGATAGGGAAAATTTCAGTGTTAGAAAATGAACAACAAACAAGAGAGTGCAAAACAACAACAAAAGACACCCCACACCTCAAGATTAGCCTAGATGGATTCAATACAAAATAAAGACAACAAAATGGAACCTTTTACCTTGTCTCGAATCGATCCTTTGGTTGGCCTTTCGATCTTTAGTGTTGTATGCTCCTTGGATGGCAAGAGATGCAAATATATGAGATGATATGAGGATGTAGAGATGAGTGGAAGTGGATGCAAGTATGAAAAATGGCTAAGTATGGCTCAAAGAATTTTTTTGCAAGAGTTTGGCTAACATGAATGATCTCCCCCCAAAATGAGAGAAAATAGGGGGTATTTATAGAGATTTTGGAATTCTCTAGGAAAATGGACGGTCAAGATTGAGCCACCAAGATCAAGATGTAGGGCTAAGGTGAGTTGAGAACTCACAAGCCCTCACATTTTGACATGTGGCATGTGAAGTGGCTTGAAAATGAAGAAGTGGACATGAGGTGGAAAGATAGTACATGACATGGAGGTGGTACATAGTACCTTGGGATTGGAAAAGATCTCCTCATAAAGGAGGTCCTTGTCCCCATGTGGGTGAAAGGACATGTGATGAATTAAAAATTCCTCAAATATTCTCATGGGGATGCGAGAGGGAATTTAAAGTTCTTTTAAATGCATTAGGGGATTAAATGTGAATTAAAAATTCACATGGGGAATGGAGTGTCTTCTTCAAAAAGAGAATTTTTTTAATAAAGTTGACTAAGGACACATTCCATAAATGATATGAGGATTAGTGATGACCTAATTAAGTGATTAAGGTTGTGCAAGTACTTGATTAGATAAATTAATGATAGATTAAAGACAAGTGGGAAATTATGGAGGATGGGACCCTAATGATGATTAGGAGTGTGTACATCTTAATCATAAATTAATTATGATTAAGAAAGAGGGTTAGATTGCTAAGAGGGATTAGAGACCAACTTGCAAAAGTTGGAGGATGTGACAATGAGAGAGAAAGAGAAGAATTTAAAATTCCAAAAAATAATATGACTAAATTAAATAAAGTGATACATTTATTTAATTTAGAAAGGAAAGAAGGGAAAAATATTTATTAAATTAAATACTTTGGAAACCTTATGCAGGATACAAAATATTAATTAAATGAGTGATTTAATTAATATCGGCAAAGAGGATGAATTAAACGAGCAAAAGGATGGTTAAGGAGACACCTTTGACCATATGGAAGTGGTCAAATTTAGGTTCTACATTTTTCCCCTCTTCAAAACACTATTAGGATAATAGGGTTTTGAAGAAAAATAAAATACAGACGACTCTATGGAAGAAGCGACTGAAAAAGAGATGCGTCAGCATGGGAGGGATTATGAGCTACCCGAACGGAGGACAATTAAAGGGGATGCCTTGGTCTCGCAAGAGAAGGCTTATGACAGAAGATTGGGAGAGAATGGTAGGGTATGCCCCCTTGAGAAGGCGGACGGGGAAGGAAAAGGGGCCCCGGACAACTTCTCGAAAGTATGAAGTGGTATATGTCGTTGGAAAGAGCACGAAAAATAAACAAGATTGGCGTTTGAATGGAAGAAAAGGGGTTTATAGTGTGGAAATGGCAGCCCTGAGAAGATAAAGGGGTGAGTGAATTAGTTGAGCTCAAAAAAGGTTAAATAAAAGGAAAAAAATCCTTTTATTTTAAAAAGTGAAAAAGGGGGGAAAAGGCTATAAAAGGTAAGTCTAGGAATTACCTCTCCTCATTTGGACAGCTGTCAAGTGAGGAGAAGAGGGAAAAGAGGAGAGGGCAACAGGGAGAAGAAGAGAGGGCAAGAGGGAGGGGACACGATGCTAGAGTACGATACTGACATCATTCATCGGGCGGACGAGAGACAACGATTCTTCACCGAGTGTGCCATGCCATGCTAGGTGAGTTTGAAACCCCACTTTTTGATTTTAGTCAATTTAGCTAAATTTTTGCAAAAACGAAAATCTAGGTTTTGTGGGGGTGCTCGGGAGGAAAAATGGGTTAGAGGGAATTTTTTTTTGAAAAAAGAAAATTTTTGGGAGGGTGGGATGGGTTTAGCTTTAGTTGGGGAGGGCCATCAACCCGGTGGTCCGGCCCATGCTTGCGTCCGCTTATCGGCGAAGAGTCCACCCAACGAATCCGCGAAGTCCGGGCTTCAGGCTTGAAGCGGTCCGCCCAAATTGAAAGTTCGGCCTCACCGCTGGTCCGGCCTCGAAGCAGGTGGAGGCCTGCCCTGTCGAGCCCAGGCTTGAGTGAATATGCCCAGGCTCGGGGCGGGTCTGCCCAGGGGCCGGGGTGAAGCCGGGATGACCGAAAAAAAAAGTTAAAGGCAGGGGGAAAGAAAAGGGTCTAAGGGTAGGATGGGGAAATGGTGGGATGGGGAAGGGAAATCCTGGGGCGAGAAGAATTAGGATAAGAAACATGGGGGCAAAGCGACGCCAGGAGAAACTGACAAAGAGCTATTGTTATGGATGCAGAATGTTGAGAGTTTGTAGACGCAGGAGAGACAGTCAGAGGTGCTGACGAGATGCATGGCGGCGATGACAGACGCCGATCACTAGAGACTAGCAGAGGCATGACTAGTTCACATGCTAGCATACCCGACGATTAAGGCCCATAGGGCCATGCTGATGGCCCTGATAGAGCGCTGGGACTCGATGACATCGATGTTCCATCTACTGACTGGGGAGATGATAGTGACCTTGGAGGATGTTTGGTAGATTATGAGGCTCCCTATAGCAGGGCTTGCGGTTAGCGAGTGTTGGAAAATGGGCGAGGCGCTGGATGAGTCTATGCATGTTGTATTTGGCAGTGACAATCTACCGATTCAACAAGGGTAGTTGGATGTGGACAAATGTCTGTCTTGTAGGGTACTGATATTGTCACTGTACCTAGCGGGACTGATTAGCGGGATCCTAGTGCTAGACTGAAGTGGTCGATTCCTGCATTTTAGGTTCGTCGAGGTGATTTGGCATATCATCGAGGGCCGAGAAGGGCAGTTTGCGTGGGGGACCTGCATACTAGCACAACTGTATCGAGATATGCATTGGGTATGTTACCAAAGGGCGCGAAGTGTGGCATATGTCACACTGCTACAAGCTTGGGTTTGGGAGCACATCAGGGTGACCAAGCCGATTGTGGACAGATTAGGAGAGCAAGATGACAGAGAGGCCGTGGCCTAGGGATGGGGGGTAGAGGTGAGAGCGATACTACGGTATCGGGATGTGAGAGATGTAGATGTATGGAGGAGACAGCTGGATGATGTATAGGCGGAGATGGTAGTGTGGCACCCGTATATGATGCAATGCTTCAGGGGATGGAGGGATGATGAGGAGGCACACAACGGTTACTTCTTTACCTGTTGTTATATGGTTGGGAGAGTTTTTCTTGTAGTGGAGTTACATAGACCCGATCGGGTAACCCGATAGTTTGGAGTGAGGCAGGATATTCCTGCGGGGTAGATACTGTTTCAGCGACTGTCATGGGAGCGACCATGGGGGGCTATGTTGGACCTCGATGTAGTGTGGGTGGAGCTAGAGACACTACAGTTTGTGCCAGATACAGATAGGCAGGAGGGGTAGAGGGACACAGGGGTGAAAGATCGATATCGATAGTGGTTCAGGCGACATCCACCACCATGGATTACCCTAGTAGTGCTGATTGAGGGAGCACTAGGGTTCGGGTTAGAGGATGAGAGATGGTTGAGGGCGGCGGGACCGGTACCCTGAGGGGGATAGAGAGGAGGTCAGGCGAGAGGAGGACAACAGGGGGAGGGACAGGAGGCGGTTGGAGCAGTTGAGGAGCCAGTGAGGGCAGCTAGGAGGAAGAGACAGGAGGCTGTTGGAGTAGCCGAGGAGCCAGTGAGGGAAGCTAGGAGGAGGAGATGGAGTAGAGGAGGGAGGGGATGAGGCCAGGGTTGCAGCACAATAGGATAGGGGACCAGAGATCCAGAGAGAGAGGAGCTAGGAGGCACGTGCATCCCCAGGAGGTCAACACCAGGAGAGAGGGGAGGAGGTTGAGACTAGCAGAGCGCGAGAGAGATAGGAGGCAGACATGGCCACATGAGGGCATCAACGACAAAGACAGGAGGAGGGCGAGGCCAGTAGAGCGCAGGAGAGGATGACAAGGAGAGGGGGAACGCCCTCGGTGATAGATGTGGATGCAATGGAGGCATTGGCAGAGAGCGAGGGGTATGAGCCGTGGGAGATGGAAATTGATTCTGATGTATATGACCTTTGACTACTGTTGACAACTCCTAGAGGAGAGGATCCCACAGTGGTGTTGAGAGAGACTCTAGAGAGATTGCGCCTCAGTGAGCAGCGATTTTGATAGACAGAGGTAGAGCGGGTCAGATTAGAGGCAGCGTTGAGTGAGCTATAGACACGATTTTCCCAGGGGGAGAGAGATTACGCAGTCCTGGCCACGCTAATGTTTGATGTGGAGAGGAGATTGATGCGAGATCGGGATGAGGCATGAGATGAGGTAGTTGACCTATGTGCAGAGATAGAGAGATTGTGAGCAGAGGTGGCTAGAGAGCATGAGGAGGGAGATGCAGTGAGGTGGGAGAGAGACCGTTTGGTGGCGAAGGTGGAAATATGATAAGTCGTTGGAGGGGTGACAAGGAAGGAGTCATTAGAGATTGGGATAGGGACTGCTAGAGATACGGAGGGTCTACAGGGACAGCTAGAGTAGTTACAGAGGGAGAGAGCAGATCTGCACCAAGAGCGGGCTGAGTTCAGAGACAAGGTGGACTGTTTAGAGCATATAGTTGGGGATATGGGGTTGATGCAGCAAAGAGAGGAGGAGATGAGGAGAGAGATGTGCATGCTACAGTCAGAGAGAGATGTGGCATAGGCACAGGTGCAGGTCTTAGAGGTAGATAGGGATGTGCTACAGGCATGCGCTCATGTGGCCGAGAGTGAGCTGCAGATGGCAGAGTTAGAGGTTTAGTCTCTTCAGAGAGAGAGGGATGTAGTGGTGTCATAGGTGTCAGGTCTTCGGTGAGAGTGAGATTCTGTCGAGTTGAGACTTCAGGCACTTTAGAGGGACAGCGATGCAGCAGAGGCTCAAGCATAGGCTACACAGAGAGAGAGGGATGCCGTAGAGATACAGATGCAGACATTGCAGAGTGAGCGAGACACAACACAGGCTCAACTGTAGGGGGAGAGCCAAAGGCAGAGGTACAGGGGTTACGGGCCTAGTTACAGGCTGCAAAGGCTGAGAGAGGCAGGGCTATAGAGTAGGTACAACAACTGATAGTGGCACAGGAGGCCTGGGTACAAGAGCAGAGAGTTATTAGTGGAGACCGAGATAGGTATAGACTTGAACGAAATGCCGCTAGGCATTAGGCTGCGCAGTGAGATGATTACATGTAGGAGTCAATTTACTGGAGGTGCACATATGAGCATGCCATTCCAGATCCAACACAACACACATGGCGCTACATTAGATAGGTACCCCCGATGCCAACATTGTCCCAGTCCTTAGGGACATGTACCAGAGGGTATAGTGACTATTGGAAGACTCTTCCACTCAGTGGTTACCAGGAGACTCCCACCTGTGAGTATCAAGGGACTCCCATGCATAGAGGGCCAGTGCCGAATTCTCCTCAGAGATTAGATGTGGGTAGCTCACAGTAGAGCCGCTAAAGAGCAAATGACAGGATACCAGTTTTTTGACAGACACAAGATGGAGTGTTTAGTACTTATCGGCAGAGATCAGAGGTGCTCTACATCTCTGGATTTTGTATCTTATTGGATGATATATGATGGATATGTGGTAGACTATGTTTGAGACTTTGTGACGAGATGTACATTGTATTATTTTGATTATGAAATGGGACAGTCCTTATTAATGCTATGCATGATGTTCTTTGTGATGGATGATTCAGTTTATGTATGCATATGTATATGACATTTCATGCTTATGTGGATGGATGATTTGATTTATTTATGCACGTGTATATGATACTACATGATTATGTGGATGTATGATTTGACTTATTTACGCACCTGTATATGATATTTCATGCTTATGGGGATGGATGATTTGGCTTATTTATGCACCTGTAAATGATATTTCATGCTTATGGGGATGGACGATATGCTTATGATGTTTTCATGTTGATATGGATGGATGATATGCTTATGATGTTTTCATGCTTATGTGGATGTACGATTATGCATATATTAATGTCGATAATGCAAGATGATATGAATATTTGGTATGAAATGTAATTAGGATGTACATGTTAATATGGATGTGTATGGGTTAAATGAAACTATGAATGCTTAATCTAATTAGCCTATGAGCTATGAAATGTATTGAACCTATAATGTAATTTAGGAAATATGAATGAAACACGAGTTCCTATAATGAAAACCTAAGTGTTAGTAAGGACCTGCATGGGAATGTGGATAGGCGATAGGTGTATTTTGGGTGTGATACCGCATCTGTCAAAAAACAATTAGTATCCTGAGAGGAAGATCAAGAGGGAAAAAGAGTTAAGACTTGCACAACCTAAATCACAAGTCATGGGTCATGAACAAGGTTGAATGAAGGGTGTATGTAGTGAAATGAAATGTAGTGCAATTAAGAATGTAATTTTCCATCTTCGGAGCATTGATTTTTGCTATAGCATAAGATACTGGATACCTTGATATGTAAGACTAAGGCGAGTTGGCATCCAATGCATGAAACAAACAAAACAAACAAAAAGGTTATCTCGACACCCCAAGGTCACGATGACCTTGGTTGGGCCAGGCATTGGGATAACCACAAACACACAAGGATGCCCTAGTGTAACACAAGACCTCAGGGATCTTGGTGGGTACTATGTGGGACAATCGAGAAGACAACAACAAAGAACAAACCAAGATACGCCCCTCTGTAGACAAGTCAAAGCACACCATGATATGATGGATCAAGGCGACCATGACAAGTGTTGATAGTGAGCTCAAATGATAAACAAAATCCAAAAACATCAAAATATCACAATCAATTTCAAAACATCCTTTTCCATAGGATCAAGGGGATGGATGGGATTGATGAGGTCTGCTAGGAAGGATGCATCTCGTTGATACCGATGATGGATACTAAACTAGAATGACCCAGTTGACACAAGATATTTTCCATTAGCTAGATATTTTGACACTAGGGGATTTTGTTTGTGAAGAATGAGCCAAACAAGGACACATACTGACACACCCTACAAACCTAGGGGCTCAGGGGCCGATCAAAGATTAGCCTTGCCTACGTGAAAGCGCAGAGCCCTCGTAGTTCATGAAAAGAACATGGATAAAGTGGAAAGAGGATGATGAAGGCAGATGATGGACGACCAACACAGGGTGGTTAGAAAACCCCGGGGGCAGATCAAATGATCAGTCTTGCCTACATGACAGCATAGAGGCAACGTAGTTTGACTAGAGACATGATAGGATGAGATCTAGATGGAGACTGACACGATGGGGGGGGGCTACGTGATGACACGAACCAACTGACGAGCAAACGACTTAAGCTCAGAGTGGGATATTGAAAAGCTCAGGATGAGGGATAGCCTAAATGGATTGTCCAATGCTCAATCAAAATATACCAAGTGGCTACAGATGGAATGGGTAAGGATTATAGTGCAGATGAAAGCATAAAATAACTAGGATGCCAGGTAGATAATGATTAAGCCCTCTACGGATGATGCTTGTTACTAGGTTTTCACCACCCGTACTTATCCAAGGCACCACCAAAAGGTGGTTTTCACCATAGGAAAAAATTATTTGTCTTTACTATTTTTGGATTTTTCTAATTTTTTTGATTTTTGTTTTTTTAATTTTTTTTTGTTTTTTTGTTTTTTTGTTTTTGATTTTTTCCGATAGGTGGGGTTACCAAGCAGACTTAGGTGTAGAAATTATTCAAATGTAGAATATTGATGGGTTCTTCGAGGGGCTCTCCTTCAAGAGTAGTCAACCCATATGCCCCAGATCCATATTTGGCAGCTATGATATAGGGCCCCAACCAGTTTGCTTCAAAATTTCCTTTCTTGTCTCGGTCTTGCTGAGTACGCTGATTCTCTTTAAGAACAAGATCACCAACCTAGAACTGTCGAGGACAAACCTTCTTATTGTAGTTATGCTTGAGGTGGTTTTGATATGCTTTCAGATGATCATAAGCTTTGATTCTTCTTTCATCGAGTAACTCCGGCTGTGCAAGCTGTGCAAAATGGTTATCCTCCTCACTGATAATATTTTTTAGGGAAATTCTCAATGATGGGATCTCATATTCAATTGGAAAGATGGCTTTGGTGCCATAGACTAAAGAATAAGGAGTGGCACCTGTAGGGGTGCGGATGGAGGTGCAATATGCCTAGAGGGCGGGATGAATATGGAGGTGCCAATCTCAACCAGTGTTATTGACAATATTTTTGAGGATGCAGATGAGGGTCTTGTTGGTTGCTTTTGCCTGACCATTACGCTGGGGGTAATAAGGCATTGAACAACAATGCTGGATATGAAAGGTGTCACAAAGGTGTTTCATGGCTTTGCTTTTGAAAGGTTTTCCATTATCGGAGAGGATGGTGGATGGGATACAATATCTGCAGAGAATATGGTAAAGGATGAATTTTGAGATCTGAATACCGGTGATCTGTGAGAGTGGCATTGCTTCCACCCACTTAGTGAAGTACTCAATGGCAGTAATTATGAATGTATGGCCATCAGAGGATGGTGGGTGAATCTTTCAAATCAAGTTGAAACCCCATTGAGAGAATGGCCACGATACTAGGAGGGGTTGAAGGTCTTGTGTTGGAGCATGAATCAAATCTGCATGTTTTGGGCAGGGAAGACACTTCTTTACAAATTCACAAGCATCATACAATAATGTAGGCCAATAATATCTAGCTCGGAGAATCATTTTGGCCAAAGTCATACCATTTGAGTGAGCCCCACAAACACCATGTACTTCTATTAGTGCAATATGGGCTTCAGTCTCATTCAGACATTTAAGGAGGATTCCATCATACCCGCGACGATAAAGTGTATCACCGACGATAATGTATCACGAAGAGCAATGAACGAAGGATTTGTGTTGATTGCATGTAAGATCTGGGGGTAGAATATTATCACGGAGATAGGTGTATATGTCCTGGTACCATGGGGAAGTGGGACTCACAATGTCGCACACCATGTTAGTCTCAAGGATATCATATGCTGGGATTAAAAGTTGTTCTACAAGGAACTCACATTTCGTTCGATCTTTAGGCATGTCAACCAAGGAGCCGATAGTGGCCATTGCATCAACTGCTTTATTCTGTACCCTAGGAATTTGATCAAATTGTATGAAGGTGAAATATTTCTTGAAATGATCCACCATGTGTTTATAGGGAAACAACTTATCATCTTTTGTTAGGAATTCATCATTAACTTGCTTGATGACTAACAATGAATCACCAAATACTTTCAAGTGAGTTATGTGCCATTGCTTTGCAATTCGGAGACTGGTGAGGATGGCCTCGTACTCTGCCATGTTGTTGGTACACGAGAATGCTATCCTGAATGATTTTGGAATGTAGTCACCTTGAGGGGTAACTAATAAAATCCCTGCACCTGATCCATTATGAGTATATGAGCCATCAAAATATAGTGTCCAAGCTGGTGCTTCTGTAACTGTGTAAACTTCTTCGTTTGGAAATTCAGTGTCCAAAGGGTAAGCATCTACTAATGCTGCCTCAGCTAATTGATCAGCTATGACTTGTCCCTTTATGGATTTTTGCTCCACATAATCTATGTCAAATTCACTTAGGAGCATGAACCACTTGGACATGCGGCCAGTCAAGGTGGTCCTGGATAACAAATAATTTAGTGGATCAATCTTAGCAATTAATTTGATGGGATGGCTGGGCATGTAATGTCGGAGTTTCTGTGTGCTGAAGACTATTGCGAGACATGCTTTTTCCATGGGAGAGTAGTTTAATTCATAGCCGACCAATGTCCAACTGATGTAGTAGATCTCCCTCTCTTTCAATGATTCATCATGTTGTGCCAACAATTCCCCCAGGGCGACTAAAGTGGCAGAGATATAAAGCAGGAGGGGTTTCCTTGGAATAGGTGGCATCAAGATCGATGAATGAGCTAAGTATTCTTTGATCTTATCAAAACCTGTCTGACACTATTGGTTCCATCAGAAGGTGGAATCTTTCTTCAAAAGATGAGTGAATGGCTAACAGTTATTTGCGAGCTGGGCTATGAATCGACGGATGGATTGCATCTTCCCTTGGAGGCTTCTTAACTATTTTAGATTGCGTAGGGGTGGCATGTCCAGAATAGATTTTACCTTGGTAGGATCAACTTCAATACCCCTTCGAGAGTCTATAAAACCCAACAGTTTTCTTGACATAACATGGAAGACACACTTTTTTGGATTTAGCCATAACTTGTAATGTTCCAACCGTTCAAAGATATTTTTCAAGACAGTAGGATGTTCTGCTCGGCTTCAAGATTTTCCTAACAAGTCATCGACATAATCCTCCATGATGATATGGATGAGGTCATGGAAGATGACCGTCATTGCCCTTTGATATGTCGCCCCTGCATTTTTGAGACCAAAGGGAATAACATTGTAACAAAAGGTACCCCAAGGTGTTGTGAAAGAGGTCTTGTGTTGGTCCTTAGGTGCAATTTAGATATGATTATAACTAGAGAAACCATCCATAAGGGATAAAATCTCATGTCCTACTGTGAGGTCGAACAACATGTCAATGTTAGGCAGCAGAGGGAAGTCGTCTTTTGGGCAGGCCTTGTTAAGGTCTTTGAAGTTCGTACAGATCCAAATCTCTCCATTTGGTTTGGAAACTAGTACTATATTGGAGATCCACTCAGAGTAGTCAATTGGTTTGATAAAACCTGCATCTAGTAACTTCTCCAATTCCTTCTTGACTAACAATGCTACTTGTGGATGCATCTTGCAGAGCTTTTGTTTGACAGGCTTGGCATCTGGGCAAACGTCTAGATGATGAACCACTAAGGTGGGGTCTAAGCCTGGCATGTCTAAATATGACCAAGAAAAGTTAATGATTTCCTCTTGGAGTAGCTGTGCGATACTCTTGCTCTGAGAGTGACTTAGCTACATAGGCGATCTTAGGATTTTCAGTAGTACCCAGATTAACTTCTTGAGTCTCTTCAATTAGGATGGATGATCGAGCAGATAACTGAGTTCCCATAAGGGGAATATGAACATCTCCATCCTCCAGTGCCTCTTTGAGGTTTTCACTGTCGGATGCATCCTTTATTTTTACTTTTTCAAGGTCAAGAAGTGCCTCAGGGAGGTTTTCACTAGATGACCGCTTTTGATTTTTCTTGTTCTTATTTTTGCGACTGGAGTGTTCATCCTCTCCCAATCCCATGAGGTTGACATATGTATCTATAGACATATTGATGGGTGTGCTGTCATGTAGGTCCCAATCAATAAGCCCAGGGTGACGAAGGGATAGGCTAATGGTACAGACGGATAGGCATTCGAACATGGATGATAGGTTAGTGTGATCGACGTCATCGTATGCACGTATGATGGATTCCTCCTCAAGTATGTCTTCCAATGAGCCATCGTCCACGACAACACTATTGGAAGTATTAGATGATGTTGCAGGGCCTTTCTGATTTTTGTTGTATTCGATGCCTATGTTCTTTTGCAGTTTTGATGTATCAATAGGTTGCAACCGCTCCTATTCTTCTTTACCTAGGCCCCTGCCTTGGTAGTTATACTTTTCCGCAAACTTAGCTGACCAAGGATATGTTTCCTGAAAGTATTCCTTTAGAGGAGGATCTGGTTGGGGTTCTTCTCGGTATACCCATTGACTTATATCCTCTTCTGGTTCATCTGTCTTTATGTTGGGAGACCAGAAAGTGGTGGTAGGGATGTTTTTACCACTGAAGGTGATGGTCTTGTCTTCCTTTGGAGTAGCATGTGAAGGTTGATCGTACTCGTGTGGTGAAAGTGGCATGGTGGCTACATTAAGAGCAGTATGCATTTCGTAAATTCACCACACCCCTTGTTATGATTTGGAATTTTGTGACTGAAGGATTGGTAGTGGAAGATGGAGTGGCTATCATGATGGAAGGTGGATTAGTGGATGATGACTGAGATGCCCCCATTTCAACCCCAGGACAATAATGTAAATGGGGAAAGGAAGCTTCTAAAGCGCGACAATATTCAAATGGTTGTGGGTTAGCATAAATGGTGACCTCTTATCCATTGACCGAGAATTTTAGGCACTGATGGTACATGGAGGGGATGACTTGCATAGCGTGGAGCCATGGGCAACCAAGGAGGAGATTATATGGTAAGTCCAGATCAAGGACATGACAGGTAGTGTACTGAACTATGGGTCCAACCTGGACAAGAAGACTGATAATTCCTTTAGAATTTATTTCTGCATTATCATAGGCCTTGATCATGATGATTTGATTACTTAAATCTGCTTCAGTATACCCTACCTGTTTTATGAATTTTAGAGTACATAGATTGAGGGCAGAGCCATTATCTACCAAGACCCTTTTTATTTTATGATAGGCAACCAAGACTTCGATATGCAAGGGGCGATTGTGATTGGCATCAATATTTGGCATGTCATTTTGGCTGAAGTGCAACTGATAAGATAAAGCCAGGTGTCCTACCAAAGCTTGGAATCATGTAGGATCGATGTCATTAGGTACATGGGTTTCCTATAAGGCTCTGTTGAGGATTTCTTGATGTACAAGAGAATTAAGCAAATCCAAGATTGAGATCTGAGTAGGGGTCTTCCCTAAGTGATCCAGAATGTTGTATTTAGAGTTTATAGGACTTGGCTGGGCGGATGCAGAGGCTGCAGGGACAATGATGTGGGCTCATCGTGTAGTAACAACACACTGAGGGTCTTTGGCTTTGACATGTATCATAGATACATGGTGTTTTACCTACTCAATGTAATGACTAATACCCTCGTAATTGAGGGGTACATTCTTATAGCTTATGTTATTTGTGTTGTTGTCTTGAGGATTGCTGCTGGAGGTGCTCGCGCCTTGATTATGGTTTGGAAATGTGTTTTGATATATTTGCAACTGAGCATTAGATGACGAAGCTTGATTGGTGTCGACTTTGATATCTTCTTGATCGATAAGATCTTGGACATAGTTTTTGAGACCTTGACACTTATTTAGAGTGTGTCCTTTGATTTTATGGAACTCACAATATTCATTTTCCCTAAACCATGCAGGCTTAGGTTTGTATTCATCAAGTGGTTTGGTGACAAGGTAGGTGATCGGATAGTTGATCTATAACAACTTATTGAAGACGAAACTCAAGGGTTCTCCTAATTGAGTATACTGGCATTTAGCGTTCCCCTGACTGTTTTGATTTGGCTGTTGAGGAATGAGGTGCCCCTTGTGGTACGGATATGGCATTAGGTATGGATGGTTGTTTCCTTTGGGATGTATTAGCCACTTGGACATGTTTAGTATCAGTGACGTCATCATTCACTGCATTCTTGTTCTTGTTCCAAAAATGTGGCTTGTCACCGAATGACCTTTCCTTGTCCTGGTTGTGTATCTTGATGTGCCCTTTGGCAACAAGGGAACGTTCAAGGATGGGTCCCTTTTCCACTATCTCTGTGAAAGTGGTGACACAGTGCAACCTAAAATTGTGAGCCATGTCGGGATGAGAGTTCTCCACAAAGAGGGTGACCATGTCCTTCTATTTTAGAGGGGTTTTCATTGCTAGCACATGCCACCTTTGAAGATAGCTAGCAAAGGTTTCCCCCTCACGTTGTTTCTCTTTGAGGAGATCTAAGGTGTCATTGTCCTTCTCTAAATTGAAGGAGAAGTAGGAGACAATTTTTTCTAATAGGTCTGCAAAAGACTTTATGGACCCTCGTTCAAGGATCATGAACCACTCCAAGGCATTGCCCATTAGGCTTCATGGGAATAGGCGCAAGAGATAGTTGTTGTTGTGCATAACCTCTTAACATTGGGAGTAAAACTCCTACAAGTGGGCCTTAGGATCTTTGTTCCTTTTGTATCTGTCAAATTTTGGTATTTCAAAATGTTTAGGGAAGGGGATCAATGAGATGGAGGGATCGAATGGATACGAGCATATGTCTTCGAACCTGAACGATTGTTTTCCAGTCCTAGCTTGAAGATATTTCAGGGCGGCTTTGATTTCTAACAAATTTGAGTTGACTGGTGTTGGGTTGGATGGATATGGATGGTAGGACGATAAAGGGTCTTGCTGAGGGAGTGTCAGATTATTGAGGTATGGATTTTGATAGTGGGATGATGGCATCCCTTGTTGGTATGCCGGGGGATTTTGTTGATACGTGGGTTGTTGTTGTGAGGTATAGTACGGATTTTTTTAGTAAAAATGTGAGGTAGGCTGCTGAGGAGCTTGGATGTGATGTTGTGGATTGACCTGCTGATACTGAGGGTATTGCTGCGACTGTTGGGAGGCCGTATAAAGTGGTTGCTGTTGGGATTGCTATTGGTTAAATGGTAATAATGATGTTGTGACAGTTGCTGGTGTGATGTGAGATGATGTGTGGCTAAGACGGGATGTTGTGTTGTGTTTGAGCTCACGGACGTAGGATGGATGCGAGGAATGAAGATATGGTTTGAGTGGGAGGTTGGGACGGATTGCTTTGCGACTGGTATGGTGGTTGTTGTGAAGAAATCGGTGGGTTATATAGCTGTTGTTGTTGTTGGGGCGACTGAGATAACATAGGGGTGTTTTGCAAAGGAGGTTGTTGGGAACCAAAGGGGACATTTGGTTGGGATGTATCTTGTGGCAATGATGGAGGCAGTAGGTTAGATTGGGGAGGCTGTAGAGATGCATATGAAGGCGATGGTAGGTTTATGGCCCTAGAAGGTGGTGGTACTACAGTAAAAGGACTGCCCCTAGTGCTGACAGGAGGTGGATTTGAAAGGGGTGGTGCTGTTAGCATTAATGGTTGTGGCTGCAGAACATTTTGTGGCATGCTAAAGGAAAAAGGATCATTGGGATCAGCTATTTGAGGAGCCCCTATGACTGAGATGGCGGGATGCAGAGGATTACTAACGGGATATAGAACGGCATTGCCAAATTTAGGTTGATGCCAACCTTCTATGGAGGAACATTGGGGACGTATGAACTATCTGGTGCATTGTGTGAACCTTGGGGTATGTTAGGTGTGGAACTTCCATACTTGGATAGGTCGATACCTGATGGCAGCTTGACTCCTTTTTCAATTAAGTGGGCCAAGATTTCTTCTCCATATTTTTCAAGAAGGCGATCTATCATTTGCACATTGACCAGATTACTAAAGTGTTCCTCAAATGTAATTTTGGTTTGAATGACCATGTTTTGATCCTTGGGGGGTGATGTGTTTTTACCATCGATATTGGATTGTGATGATGTACCATTGTGCAGATTCTGAAGGATGTTCGCACCATTATGGGGGTCTTGTGAGGAATTAGCCGCGTTGTTCGAATCTTGAGGGATGTTTGGTTGAAATTGTTGTTCAACCATTTTCCTTGTTTGTGACCGGGTCTAAATGAGCATGCAAGATGATATGATGGATTAAGATGTTAGGATGACCTTGGTGATGAAACGATTGACTTGATTTGATGATTGATTAGCCGACAAGGATGTGGATCAATATGATTGATTCAATTTGATGATTGATTAGCCGACGAGGATGTGGCTCGATAGGATTGATCTGATTTGACCAAAGTGGATTTTGTTTGATGAGATTGGATTGGGTTGATTGGTAGATAATTGGTCGATCTGAATTGGATGATATGATGATTTGATTAGGATTGATGATTGATTAGGATGAATGATAATGATCAGAATCTGAAATTGAGTTCAAGAGTGACCCTTGGTAACGCTAGGTGTTGATTAATCGACTAAAGGGTGGATGTATGATCACGACACCGAATCCAACTTGAGATTGAAGTGGATTGATTGGGCCAATGAGGACGGCCGACTTAGGACAAATGACTACCCTAAGTCAGTTTTGATGGATGACAATTAAAGATGAACACCTAGGCCAACTTGGATAACCACTTTAACGAGGTTTCAATGGGATACTGGTGGTTCAAAATGGGGAAACGATAATCAGAACGTGGGTTCAAAATGGGTAAATGAGGACTCTGAATGGGTGAATGGATGCTCGAATTGAGGGGATGAACATTTAGGATGGCGAGCAGACTCTTGAAATGATTGTACAGATGTTCAGAATGGGGAGATGAGTGATTGAAAAAATAAGGGTCTTGAATGATGAAACAAATGAAAAAGCTGATCAGTCAAGGGTCAGGTCTGCCCCTATGAAAGGCAGGTCCGTCCAAGGAACAAAAGATGGTCAAATTTTTCCAAAACAGGCCTGAAAGGGGTGGGTCAAAGGTCAGGTCTGCCCAAGAAACAAAAGATGGTCAAATTCTGCCAAAATAGGTTTGAAAGGAGTGGGTCAAAGGTCAGGTCCGCCCAAGGAACAAAAGATGGTCAAATTCTTCCAAAATAGGCTTGAAAGGGGGGGGTCAAAGGTCAGGTCCGCCTGCGGAGGGCAAGTTCGCATGTCCAAAGGTTAGGTCCACCTGTCGGGAGGGAAGGTCCGCCTATGGAAAAAAACTAGTCAAAAATGGCCAAAACAAGCTCCAAAAGATTGGTTTTATAAGTCAGGTCCACCCCTGGATGGGTCAGGTCCGCTCTTGGAGGGAAGGTCCGCTTGTCGGGAGGGTAGGTCTGGTTGTTTGTAGGTCAAGTTTGACTATTTATAGGTCAGGTCCAGCTGTCTGCAGGTTTAAATTTGAATCTTGACAAAAAAACTAAGGCAAAGGACTCAAAACACAATAATCATCAATAAAAAGATATGGCTGAGTGAAATAAATTAGACAATTACTGGTTTCACACAAAAGAAGACAATTCAGACAACACAAGCCTAAGTCTAGTAGAAAGGGTATGGTCGACAAAGTCATCTAATCTAGGATGAACATGGTTACTAGGTAGTCTTCGATATACACCAGGTACGTGAGGCCCAAACCATGAACACCAACCCATTACAAGTGTGAGTCGGGAACCTTAAAGGCTCGGACCAACTCTTCATGTCATCCCGACACTTCGCCAATTACAACGTGGTTGGATTGAGGTACAACTTTTACTCTACCCCCTTTATATACCCCGCCAGTACGCGTGGTTGGAATCGTCCCTTGGGGTGATGAAATCCCCAAGCAGGTCCCGCTAAGAAAAATAAAAAAAGGATGACTCAAAAGACTTGGTAAGCTACGATTTATCATCACCTAGGATCGTCGAATAGTGCAAGGGGATTGGATACGTCAAATAGCTTACCAAAAAACACATCAAACAAGGTTAATTGACACCCCTAGTTAAACTATGTACATAAATTAAGGGTTAAAAACCCTTAAAACAACCAAAAAGATTGCTAAAAAGATTGCTAAAAAGTGAAATTTTACCTTCTGGAAAAAAATGTCTAGGGAAAATCCGGCTATGTAGAGGTCAGGTCCAGCTGTCTGCAGGTTAGGTTCGGTGGTCTGCAGGTCAAGTCTGCCTATCTGCAGGTCAGGTCTGCCCCTTTGTGAAGAAATTGCCAAAACACTTTCTAGAGACTGTGGAGGGCAGGTCTGCCCCTGGGCAAGGTCGGGTCCGCCTGCAGAGGGAAAGTCCACCTGTCTGTCAGGTTAGGTCCACCCCTGTAGGTCGGGTCCACCCCTCTGTAACCTGCACCTGCAAAAATTCAAAAAACAACAAACGTGAAAGCAAGAGACCCATTTGTGGGTCCCACTGGGTGTGCCAGAAATGTGATAGGGCAAATTTCAGTGTTAGAAAATGAACAAAAAAAAGAGAGTGCAAAATAACAACAAAAGACACCCTACACCTCGAGATTAGCCTAGTTGGATTCAATACAAAATAAAGACAACAAAATGAAACCTTTTACCTTGTCTCAAATCGATCCTTTGGTTGGCCCTTTGATCTTTGGTGTTGTATGCTCCTTGGATGGAAAGAGATGCAAATGTATGAGATGATATGAGGATGTAGAGATGAGTGGAAGTGGATGCAAGTATGAAAAATGGCTAAGTATGGCTCAAGGAATTTTTTTGCAAGAGTTTGGCTAGCATGAATGATCTCCCCCCAAAATGAGAGAAAATAGGGGGTATTTATAGAGATTTTGGAATTATCTAGGGAAATGGATGATCAAGATTGAGCCACCAAGATCAAGATGTAGGGCTAAGGTGAGTTGAGAACTCACAAGCCCTCACCTTTTATCATGTGGCATGTGAAGTGGCTTGAAAATGATGAAGTGGACATGAGGTGGAAAGATAGTACATGACATGGAGGTGGTACATAGTACCTTGGGATTGGAAAAGATCTCCTCATAAAGGAGGTCTTTATCCCCATGTGGGTGAAAGGACATGCGAGAAATTAAAAATTCCTCAAATATTCTCATGGGGATGAGAGAAAGAATTTAAAATTCTTTTAAATGCATTAGGGGATTAAATGTGAATTAAAAATTCACATGGGGAATGGAGTGTCTTCTTTAAAAAGAGAAAGCTTTTAATGAAGTTGACTAAGGACACATTCCATAAATGATATGGGGATTAGTGATGACCTACTTAAGTGATTAAAGTTGTGCAAGTGCTTGATTAGACAAATTAATGATAGATTAAAGACAAGTGGGAAATTTTGGAGGATGAGACCCTAATGATGATTAGGGGTGTGCACATCTTAATCATAAATTAATTATGACTAAGAAAGAGGGTTAGATTGCTAAGAGGGATTAGAGACCAACTTGCAAAAGTTGGAGGATGTGACAATGAGAGAGAAAGAGAGGAATTTAAAAATAAATTTAAAATTCCAAAAGATAATATGACTAAATTAAATAAAGTGATACATTTATTTAATTTAGAGAGGAAAGAGGGGAAAAATATTTATTAAATTAAATACTTTGGAAGCCTTATGCACGACACGCAATATTAATTAAATGAGTGATTTAATTAATATCGGCAAAGAGGATGAATTAAACGAGCAAAAGGATGGTTAAGGAGATGCCTTTGACCATATGGAAGTGGTCAAATTTAGGTGTCTACAATAATAATAAGTTTTCTTTATCTTTTTTCCAGTCTTGCTTCAACAAAGTGAACCTTAGAAGTTAGAACCAAAATCTAAAGTTTCAAAGTTTTTGAAACCTCCGACCCACCGAGTAGAAAGATGACCAAGAAAGACTTGCAACTCAACAAAATGAACCATCAACCAAGTCGGGGAATCACGAAGTTATGAAAATTTAGAACTCTGCGACAAGGTTATATAACTTTGAGGACTAGTGACTAAGTTTAGGAAAAGCCAAATATTTTATATTGTATTACATGGTATTGAATTTGATATGTGATTCTACACCATATTTAAAGAACAACACTTATTACACTACTTATAAATTCCTATTGCATTTCCATTCACACAATCTTTGATAAATCACTGAAAGGAATATTATTAATCCATTTCTTGAACATAAATAAATACAATCGAAAGTGTCATTTATTCGGAAGTCAGCCAAAGCCGCAAACGTAGAATTAAAGGTGAGTGATCATTTCTTCATAGTGTTATTAGTTATAATAATAAATTTTCTTTATCTCTTTTCCATTCTTGCTTCAGTCTTAAAGATGATATTGATTAGGGAATGGGATCTATATTATTATTCTCTGTCCTTAAATAAGAAGACATCTTTTCCAGTTTTTATTCGAAGTGAGAGATGAATATGTTGGGAAAATTAGAGATCAATATGTCGAGCGACTTGAGCAGCAAGGGTAAAGCTCTTGCCGCTCCTTAGGGTGGTGAAGAGACTCTTGCCACTCCTCAGGCTCCTCAAGGTGGTGAAGAGACTCCTGCTGCTCCTTAGGGTGGTGAAGATACTGAGAGGCCATCAAAACACAAAAAACTTAGACGTACCATATAGTTTTACTTTGGAATTTCCAAAGCTTTTGATCCATCAGGTCAAGATGGAGCTACATCATCAACTCTTCCACCAAATATTGGTAGCATTCCCAATACCTCACCGCCACTGAATGGTCAAGTTGAGATTGTCATTGATTTAAATAAAAATGTATCAAATCATGATAGCAATACTGCAGAAGATGTTCCAAGTGATAACCTGGGCCCAGTTAGCCAGAATGAGATAATTGACTTGGATGAGGATGATGATGTTGGTAGCAAGAAAAGGAAAAATAAACCAAAAAGGGGGCGTGAGTGGGAAATGACAAGGAGTTTTCAACTTGGTTGGTTGTCAAAGTACCCATTCATTGAACCAGTGGGGAAATCAAATGATATTGAAAATGAAAAATTAGCTAGATGTACGATTTTTACTTGGAAATGTGGAAGAGACAAGATGTTGCAGCTAAAGATTGACACTATATAAAAGCATATCGGTAAAGTTTATGAAAAAAAATCATAGACAGAAAGGAAGAATCAGTTGTACGATGGAAATCAAAGGAAGAATGTCTCCATGTTAGGTATGTCGTGGATTATGAAGTGCATCACCAAAAAATGTTGAAGCTTGGTGCATGTAAAGGTACACTTGATGCTCAATTTGAGAAAGAAATGGAAGCAACAAATCTATCAAAAACTGTTCAGATGACTGTTGTTTTTCATATTTTGTCCAGAGGGCATCCTATGATAGACTACCCAAAATATTTTGGTTTATTATCTTATTTGAATGTTCCTCACTATCCCTACTCACATTGGTTAGTAAACACTAGATGGGAATGGGCAAACTATCTTGCTGCAGTGGAAAAGGAAGATTTAAAGGTTAAAGTAAAAGAGTCAAATTTCATTGCATTATCTTTAGATGAAGTTATTGTGGTAGACAATACTTCTTGGGTCTATATGCACTTGTATACTGTACAACAACATGTTCGCCAAGCTCATCTTCTCTGTGTTCATAAAATGAAGGATAGTTCAACATCGCAAAATATATTTGAACTAGTCAAGAAATCTTTGAATGAAATTGCAGGTATGGATGAGTTGACAATTGCCAAAAAGTTGGTGTGTGTAGGAGTTGATGGAGCTGCAGTGATGCAAGGTCAAAGGACTGGTGTTTGCACAAAGTTGGAAACTACTTGTGCACCATACATGCTTGGAATTCACTGTATGGCCTACAAAATGAATTTAGCATTCAAAATTGTAAGCAAGTTTCCTACAGTATCAAAAGTCAAAAATATAGTCCACGAGATCCATGCATACTTTTGCCGAAGTCCTAAAGATTTCAAAAAATTTCAAAATTTTGTTGAGGGAATAACATCAGGAAACAAGCTTCTCAAGGATGTCGATACCAGATGGATCTCCCTGCATGGACCAGCACAACGAGTTATTTCAGAATATCAATCCTTGATTGGAGTGATGTACGAGCATCACAACATAGTAGACAAAGCTCCTAACCTCTTACATAGGTTAGAGACACTCTTGACTTTAACTAGTCTTCTCCTCATGCTGGATGTGATGAACGAGCTTGTGAAGAAAGCCCAAGATAGAATGATGTATATTAATGAATATGCCAATCTACGTAAACATACATGCTTGGCCCTCGATCATCTATATCTAGATCTAACACAAGATGGCCCAAATTATTTCATGTGGCGGAAAATTAATGATTTGAATGATCCTAATAATTATTTATAGTTTAATGCAAGTAGACACTTATGCATCTTTTTATGTGGATATGAGATACAAATGTACCAATGTAAGACAACCAGGCACTCTACCAAAGAAGTAGCTGTTAACGTAGAATATTTTCAAGGAATTGTTAAATCTGTTGGTGATAATTTGAAGGAAATTGCAAAATCTCTTTCCTCAGAGATTCATAAAATATTCCCTTGACATAAAATACTTGAAGCCACGAGTATTATGTATCCTCAATTTTGGGAAAACCGAGATAACCCAACATATTTTCATTCTCAGATAAAAATCTTGATCAAACAATTTTTGAAAACTGTAACATACAATGAGCAGAAAATAGAAGGAATTTTAGATGAAGATAAGCTTAGAAAACAATGTAGGAATTTTGCAATAGCTATGAAGGACCAGTATAAATCCATAGGAAAGGACAAGGCCTTTGAACCAGGATCAATAAAAAAAGTTTGGACAAACTTAGGTCAGAGTGAAATATTGCGTGGTTCGATATCAAAATATTTCAAACTTGTTGATTTATGTCAAACAATGATATTGGGGTCAGTGGAGGATGAGAGAGTTTTTAGTACATTGGGGTTTTTGAAATCAAAGTGAAGAAACAAACTAGACAATAATTTGGAAAATTGTTTGAGGAAGAAAGGAACTACGTATAATGTCAGAAATTTTACTTTTGAAAGGGCACTCGCAATCTAGAGGTCCACATGTGAAAGAAGAGGGACCGGGTTGTGCAACACTCCAATTCCAAAGGCTAGTACTGGTGGCAATGGGACTCAGACAACTGAAATTGACAAAAATGACACAATGAATGTTGAATTTGAGACACAGGCCGAAGAAAATGAAGAGCAGACTTGGAATCAAATTTAAGATGACTCTTTTACTTTATCTGATGATGAACATTAGTTTGAGGACCTCGATTCCATTTGGGAAATGGAAGAGATTCAAGAGAATTAGTATATTTTAGGTATTTATATTGCACTTCATGGATCCCATGATCAGATTCCATTGTTCCATACTGTAGTTGATGATATTTTATATTGTATTCAATAAAATTGTGAATCATTGCAATTCATGATATTTTATTTTATATTGTACTTCATGAATCATATTCCAAAGTCAAACTATAGTTGATGATATTTTATGTTGAGATTATGGATGCACAGTCCTTGAAGTTGCAGTCTTCAATGGAGGACCTTTAAGCTAAGAAAGATGATCAAACACAAAGAAAAGTGTTGCAACTAGGCATGCACAATAGAGATTCTATATTGATGATATGATATTGATATTGATATTGGATATATTACAAATGAACAAGATGCCTAATTATATAGGAAAGAATGAAAACCTAAGATGCATGAGATGTTGCCATGTGTCTTGATCTAACTACATGTGACAACATGTGAACCCTATCTAGATGATTATTAAATATTGAGATAAGTTCTAGAAGGACAAATCATCTTCTAGAAGGAATCTTATCCCACCAAATAAGGAGGGGAATATTACCCTATTTATTAAACATTTTATCTAATAATGCAACCTAGGACTTAATTAATTAAATGAAAGACTTAAGTTAACTTATGCTAGTGTAATAATTAATTAATTACACTAACACCCCCCATAAGTGTAACTTAGGGAGGAAAATGCAATGATTATGCAAGATGATGATGGGTCCCGACTACGAGGCCATGTTAGGTACCCATGTACATGAAGATGCAAAAAATATCCCACAACTAGAGAAAAGGGGAAAACCCAGTGGGAACAAAACCCCTCCAAAAAGGAGATAAAAATGCAAAAAATTGTGAGATAGGATGGGAAGGATGGAGGACTTCCAAATACCCCCCAAGTACACCATTCGTCACATGGATACAATCCAAGCAATGCCCCCCCATAGGAGGGAAAGAGAGAGACTATATAGCCCCCCCACAAGATGATATCACTTGCAAAAATGGTAAGTGTCTGAAGACAGAACAAGATCCAATAGCGACAAACAACTTGTCTCCCTTTTGGAAGTAACAAAACCAACTGCAAGTGGAGAGATGCTACCCATTCCGGATAGGAATTGAAGGAAGGAAGGATGAAGGTGGATGACGATGGTGTCTCTGAACTTTGCTCAAATGTCTCCTTGCCTGATGAAGATGCCACAATCAATGAAGAGGGTGACAAACCAAGACGATGTAGAAACTGATGCTGAACAATATCCAAAGACTGAAATGGGATGAATCTGATGGAGAATTGATAGCCCCCCCTGAATGAAGTGTCCTCAAAACCACCAAAAGAAGTCTGAATCAAATCCAATGGTGGATGCTGAAGAAACCTCAAAACCTGAATGGAATGACAGGGAAGAAGTTTCAGATATGAAATCTTTGAATAGAGGAGTGATATCCCCTCAAGAATCTCCATATATCTCCCAAAGCTTAATCCAAAGTATATGAGGACAATCACAAAGATCAATAGCATTCAAAACATCACAATCAACTTACATAAAAATGATTTCCAAAACAGTGTATCTGCTGCAACTCCAAGAAAGTTCATGAATACCTTCAGTCGGATGGGGAACTATACCAAATAGATGTGGCAACAAATCAAGTGAATGAAGATGGTGGCAGATCCCATCTCGCCATTGCTGATAGTTACCCTTGTGCAACATAGTCAAAGGATAATAATATGCAAGCCCCATAATGAAATTTCTCCGCAAAAAACAAAGAAACTGACCTTCAACAACAAATAAAGACTTCCAAATAGATATGCAACTAAGAATATGCTTCTGAGATCAAGAAATTCTTCTTCAAGCTTCAAGATGTCTCAGGAATTAGGAAAATGCATCAAATTGCAAAAAACCAATGGAAGATACCTGGAGCTGGAACCAAAGAAATTGAGTGGACTAATGAGAACAATCACTGAAATATCTCTCGAATGCCCTTGGAATTTCTGGATTTCGACAATTTGATGCAAAGATATTGGCCGTTGAGTCCAAACTGGAGGATTGAATTCAGTTGACTGTATAAATTTTTGCAAGCAAAATTTCATAGAACAGATGTCACCACTGGAAAGTATGTGAAATTCCCTTTCCGATGGTATATCGTTTGCCAAATTTTGATATCCTGGGTGAAAGTTGTGATAAAACAAAAAAAAGGCCTATAGGAGGCACTTTACAGGCTATCGAGGAGCAAAAATTCGGCCCTTGGGCTAAAAAAATATAGCCCTGGTCACTGATATGACTAGGGGTTGGGCACTAGCAAAAAAAGAGAAGCATTGCTGGGTGAAGCGGCGGTGGGGCGGTGCCGCTAGATGGAGCGGAGCCCATGATCGACGGCGGGATCGGGTTGAATACTCCGGTCGGCAGATGTCAACAAAGAACGCCGGTCGCAAGGAAGCATTGACGGGCCAGTGTGGGACGCCGGTGGTGAATGAAGACTGAGGTCGGCGTGGATTTCCAAATGGACCGTGCAAAGTACCTGATGCGACCGACAACAAATGTGTACCTGCTTGCAAAAAGTGAATGCACCAACCAAAATATATTTCTTCAGACTTGTGAATGGGGGCCAACAAACAATATGATGTGATTTTATTTTAATATTTTTAAATATTGTGAAAAACAATTTAAAAATCAAAACCAATATATAAGCCGACCAATGTGTAGGATGCCGACAGAGAAATATATTTGGAGGTCGCCCGATTGATTTTTTAAATAAACCCCAAATGCCAATAGAAAAATAAACCTCCAAAATATAAAATGCCGATGGATGAATATAATAAGCTTGCCGAAAAATAAAAGGATGCCGACCAAGATTAATAATGGAGGTCGATCAAAATATTTTCCTGCAAACTATATCAAAAACCCAATATATTTTTTTTGCCAAACAATAATGCAAAAAGCCCTAATTTTTTTTGAAAATAAAAAATGGCCTGCGTATAAATTTTTTTTTGCCTCAGAGGACAATTGACAGGATTGATTTTTTTTACTGCAAATTTGTATGGATCGTACTAGTTGATTTTGCGAACCCAAATACCTCTGAAGCTCCTGTGTTGATGAATCTGATTTTGATGATTAAGCAGGCGATCCTAGGGTTTCGAGGCCTTCTAAAGACAATGGCAAGCTTAGATCTGACTCTATCTGCTTCAGAAATCAGCTTGGTCCCCGGGTGGAAACAAGTAGCCTTCAATGGAAACCTCCAACCTGCAAGAATCTCGTACACTAACTTTCTTGATCAAGGGTTGATGTTTCACTGAACAAGCTCTAATACCATGTTGAGATTATGGATGCACAGTCCTTGAAGCTGTAGTCTTCAATAGAGGAACTTTGAACCAAGAAAGATGATCAACCACAAAGAAAAGTGTTCCAACTAGGCATGCACAATAGAGATTCTATATTGATGATATGCAATTGATATTGATATTGGATATATTACAAATGAACAAGATGCCTGATTATATAGGAAAGAATGAAAACCTAAGATGCATGAGATGTTGCCATGTGTCTTGATCTAACAACATGTGACAACATGTGAACCCTATCTAGATGATTATTAAATATTGAGATAAGTTCTAGAAGGACAACTCATCTTCTAGAAGGAATCTTATCCCACCAAACAATGAAGGGAATATTACCCTATTTGTTAAATGATTTATCTAATAATGCAACCTAAGACTTAATTAATTAAATGCAAGACCTAAGTTAAATTATGCTAGTGTAATAATTAATTAATTACACTAACATTTTATGTTGTATTCCATGAAATTGTGATATTTTATATTTTATATTTTACATTAGTTCGTACATAACATGCTTTTGGAAATTCCTGAAAAGACAACTCAAGTTTAGTCCGTACATAGCATTCAATGAGATGTCAGATGATGGTGCCTTTGAAGGCAAGATAAGTCCATAATGTCGTGTGGTCGCTGAAACTTGGAACCTTAGAACCAAAGTCTGAAGTTTCAAAGTTTTCCAAACCTTCGACCCATCGACTAGAAAGATGGCCAAGATAGAATTGCAACTCAACAAAGTGAACCATCAACCATGTTGGGGAATCAGGGAGTTATGAAAATTTAGAGCTCTGTGACAAGGTTATAAAACTATGAGGGCTAGTGACTAAGGTTAGGAAAAACACCAAAATCGTGACTTTGAGTGATAGTAACCACAACAATGAAACTAACCAAAAATCCATCATTCCAATTCCAATAATGGATAATCCACGACATGGATTCATATAAATGTTTAGTGGATATGCTAAGTAGTCATGGAGATTGAGTATTGATGTGTGAATTGTAATGCAATTTCACTAAGATTATGGATGCCTAGAATTAAAATCACCTTATAGTTCATATTTTAATTGTGTTAAAAGTAAAACTTGAGCATGTGCTCAGCGATTCATCACTCAACTCAATGCTTATTAGATTAATAACATATTAACAATAGTATTAGTAGCATATACAACAATGAACATAATAACAAGTGTATCTAGAAGTTGAAACCACTACCAGACTTTTTCTTCAAATGATATAATAAATAATACAGATAATTGAACATCAACACATTACTGAAGTATGAATTTGAGCTTTTAAATTGATTATCATTGTATCACATGAAGGAATACATAGAGGCATTGGAAATGCAAAATCTTGCTCAAAGACAACTCTGCATAGAGCTGAGTTGGAACTTGGAAACTCATATTATCAAAAGTTAAATCACTGCATCACCTTTTCTAGCAACTTCCACTCTTCAGGTGTTGGAATTTTCATTTGTTCTAACTGATGTTGTTTGACTTGAAGATTTGCTAACAATTCATGATTCAAATTGGAACCTGTCTTGGATTCTTCAGTCAATTTTGCATTCAGGGTTAGCAATGGTTTGATGGAATCCAAATCGGTCACCACATCTGGGTTATGAGGAAACTGGTCCAAATCAATCTTCCTTGCATCCTCCATCTTCTTTCTGAAATCATTCCATCCAACAAATTGCTCATTTGTGTCAAAAGCCTCTGGTAAACCAAGCTCTGTGAAGTTCCTTAACTTTTCATCCACCTTCTTCATCTTTTCTGCAACCAAATGCAAATATTTCTCTGTTTCACGCATTCTCAAACACTTTTCAATGACAGATGACAACATCATTGTGTAGCAAGCCGATTAGTAATCCATTTTGATTTCAAAACATTGTCACTGGCTTTGTAGACCGTTTGTTGAATTTGATTTGCTGATTTCTCTAATGCCAACACATTTTTGTTCTCCATTAAATATTTGTTGAGCTTCTTATGATGTTTTCTGATAACATCAATTAATTGAAATATGTCACACAAATGATCAATCCCCTACATTATTTCATCCCAGATCTTTAGTTTCATATGCCTCATTGTTTCTCTACAAAATGAAGATAACTTATTTTGACAAGACTTAATTTCATTTTTTGCTTCCATCAGCTCTGCCTCCAATCTTTCATTTCTTTTTCTCTCCTCCAATTTTTGTTCCCACTGTTCATTTCCATTTGCAATGCTTAGTCTTAATTTTTTTGAAGTGGATTTTTCCTCACCATATTTCTTGTTGCTCTCATCTAGCCTTTGCTTCAGTTCATTCACTGCAGTCTCAATCTCATTCCACTTATCCTCTTTGCTTGTTAATGTAGAGGTAGATTTTTTAATTCTTTTTTCTAATTCATTGCTCTTGTTATCTGCTGCTTTCCTCTTTGCTTTCTCATTTGCTAGGTCTGCCTGTAACTTTTCAATTTGAGTTTGCAACCTTTTTTTCTCTCTATCTTGCTTTAGCAATGATGTGTACACCAATTCATTGTTCTTCTTTGATACATTAATTTTTTTAGTATTTTTGAGTCCAGAAAAATCCAATTGAAAATTGTTCACATCGAATTCAGATGGAGCCATCTGATTTGTTGGTTTGTTTTGAACTATGGGAACAAGAATTGTGTACTGCATGATTTATTTACTTGTGTCAAATGTGGGTAATACCATGGTTGTTGCAGGCTTTGAAGTTAGAGCAGATTCACTCTCCATCAATTGCTTCTTTTCCTTTTTATTCAATTCTGAATTCTTTTTAAACTCTTCAATGTAATCAAAACCCGGGGATGTAGGAACAATGGAATGCTTGAATGGCAAAGGAATAGGAGTACTTTTAGTTGCTAATGATGTCACAGCTAGACTAACTGGAATTGGGGGAGTGCCTAGAAATAACTCCTTTGTGGTGTATCCACTGGTAGTGTGACTTGGAGTTGGACCTGTCAAAATCCTTTGCCTCTTCTGTATGCCTTGATCACCTAGTGTTTCTGTGGTATATTGTGTTGTCCTCTTGTGTGTAATTTGCTGATGTAGCACATGTTGACCACTACTAGTACTACTACCCATACCATTGCCACCAGAGGCAGTGCCAGTTGCACTAAGCCCTCCACCATGGGCATGTCCTAGTTGTGATTGTGTCTGACCATGAGGATGAGGATTTGAACTTGCAGCTCTAAAAAATTGACCTGTATACCCTAGGTCTACTTTTTCACCTCCAACCCCAAGGCCAGATTTATCAACTGGTTTTCTATGCTCTACATCTATTACCATCCAAGGGCCTTGTCTTTGGGACCCCAAAGGACCACCTTCATAACCCATTTTTTTAGCTATGGCTGCTCCTATAGTAAATGCTTCTTTTGTGGCCTCACTTAAACCAAGTTTGAAATTAACATGGCTTTCTTCTTGCCTATCATCATCACTTACTTCATCTTCTTGTTCATTCAAATGCTCTATATTCCATAATTTTCTAAACTCAAGATCTTCTTCGTTATCTCCATACTCTGCAAGAGCTCTTGGATCACCCAGGTCCTTCCTCATAGACCAAAAGGCAGTAATTTTTTATTGTGACCAATTTTTTTTCTGTAACTTCCTTCTCTAGAGAATCTGGCATTTTTACTCTACTAGATGGTTTATGAGTTTTTTCATAAAAATTGTTGTACCTCCTAATTGTCTTTCGATGCAATGCCATAATTTCTGCTAACAATTGTTCAAAAGAAATACCATTCTCAGCAACACTTTTCTCCATTGCTACTTTGACCTCATCCCAAGAATCCTTGTTTCTCAAGTTTTCAAGCAAGGGTTTACTTTGATGTTGAATTCTAATTCCAACATTCTTATTGAGTACAATCATTGATTTAATGGTGTCACATGGATCATACTGCCAGTGACAGATAGCATCAAAATCAAAAAAATTCAAAAGATCATGTGCCACACTGAATGCTTTTCTCTCGAATGTGATCCCTCCAGATGAAAAAGGTAAAGAAGGAAATAAGGTCTTCGTTCCTTGACTGGTAAAGTGTCTTTCATCAGTACTCTGCATCTGCCTTACATATTCCAAAGAAAAAACTCTTTCTGTCACATGTATTGGAATTTTTTATGGCTATACTTCCGATCCATAAAATCTTAGCACAATATATTCTTCCATTAAGTACCAATCAGCCAATTGTATTTCTTTTCCTAGTTGAATGCAGTTTCTTCATGACATAGGCAATCTAGGCATTGAAGTATTTGTAATTGCTTGATGCAATGGATCCAAAAAGTAGTCTACAAAATGACTATAGTTCCTTCGAGAATCATGCAACCTTATAACAGTGGTCCATTCATATACTGGAGCCATTTTCTTTTGCTCAGGATTACTATTACCATAGGGTTGAATCTGAAGCTTGTTGGTCTGAAACATTCCTTTGAATTTGAATAGAAAAAGATAGCACAAGTAGGTTGTGAACCTAAATGTCTTGGTGGAACCCCCTTTAATCATTAAAAATTGTTTATGCATGGATTCTACAATGTGCTCAATAAAATTATATTTGGCATGTGTAACACCATAATGGATATTATACACCATTTCAAGGAGGCATGCACCCACTTCCAAATTGCTATCTAGTCCGAGGCAAAATGATAGCATGGAAATAGTATCTTGAACCCATGGTTTAAAAATATCCAAATCATAATGAGGCTTATGATCACCTTTCAATTTGTTTCTATCCTGAACTATTCTATTTAAGAAAGAAATTTTCTCCATTTCATCCACTGCTTCATAATCACTAGCAAGCTTTTCTAGGTCAATGTGGACATTTCCAAATTCTTCGGATGTAAACCCCAAGGCCAACACTTTTCCAAGTTCTTCTCCATTAATGGATAAAAATTATTCTTTGCTATCTTTATTAACAATTGCTCTTTTGTTATCATCATAATTTAGGGCACAAACCATGATAAATTCTCGGCAAGGGAAAACCTCATGTAACATCATGCGCCCTAATCCAGTTACCCACAGTGCATTGATACTATTAACTTGCATTTGCTTTGCAACCTTATTCTCAGATGAAAATCTAAGTTCTGAGGTACACCTACCATAGGTTTTAGGATCATAAATATCATGGTATTCATCAGTGAAACTTGGGGTTTTAAGCAATTTTGCATAATGTATTTTTTTATCCGACATTGCTCTAGTGGTATTGGTGGTATACATGTTGATACAATCAACAATATGAAATTTGTGAATTCCCTATTAGTCCCTAATTTTTCTTAATTCTTAAGCCTCTTAACCCTAAACCTAAACTTCAAAGTTTGACAAAATAAGATTTTAAGAAACGTCAAGCGATGAAACGTAGCCACATGAATTATTTATTACCCATATTTTGAATTTTGATTCTTGAAGTTGAAACTATGTTGAAGCTTGAAATTGGGTTATTGGAATGGCTTTGTTGGAAGTGGAACTGTGGAACCCAAAACAGGGTGGTGCACTGCAATGAGCAAATTGAATGACACCGAAACATCTACTCATTACTTACAGACTACACAGTACATAATTAGGTAGTACAATGTACATGGATGACAACATTTAAAATAAGCCATTAAAAAAATGATTTACTCTTGCATTGACAACAAATTATAAACCGTTGATCTCTGTTAATCTTAGAACGGTTATAGGGTGATTCCGAAGGTTTAAGTTCGCAAGCGTAGCACTCTGTGCATTTCATTCCGGAATGCAACTACAATCATACATCAAATGTTCATCGAATGGTTGAGTAATTTATGATATAAATAATAAACATAAAACATGTGTTTTAAATTTTCTTTAAAACATGTGTTTTAAATTTGCTTTAAAGTTTAATGCGCTAAGATTGACATCAAGGCCAAGGGGCCGAAAACTTAACATTTCAAAGGCCTTAATAAAATGAATTACAATGTCACATTAATAGCACATTGCACAACCATTAATAGCACTTAACTTGCAAAGGACTTAATAAAATGAATTACAATGTCACATTAATAGCACAACCATTTATTTTATTACAATTGAATTACAATGTCACATTATTACATAGTACAAGTACAAATGTAAGTGCAAGCGCCAAGCTTTTGTTGGACTGCTGGTGAAAATTTGAAAACGTAAATGTGCTACATGTATCTCTAAAAATAAATGGAACTCGTTGGGTCAACCATGAGCTCTAAAAATAAACACATGGGACTTGTCGAGTCAGGCATACCCTCGTTGCTCTGAAAATAAATGCATGGGAAAAGGGGGCCCAATCAAACTAGGGAAATGGGAGTCGTGAAGATACAAAATGTACTTAGCCCCTTTCATAACCAGATTGATGCAAAAGATGAGGGATTGTAAAATTGTTCCCATGCAGAAGATGAGCACTAAAAATAAATTCATGGGGCTTGCCTGGTAGGCTATGGTGTCTGAAAATAAATACAAGGAACTCACCTGGCCGACCATGCTGGGGAAATGGGAGTTGTGAAGATACAAAATGTGCTTATCCCCTTTGAGAACCATAGTCATGCAAACGATGAGGGGTAGTAAAATTACTCCCACCTTCTACTTGTATCCTCCATGCATTGGGATAACACTTATGTCCATCAGAGCTCCTCATCCTGGTTCAAAACCTGTCCGAGAAGTCAAGTGAACCAAATCAACTTCTTTCCAATTCCACCCATTCTGAACTTGAAGGAAATTGGTCTTTTACTCTGTAACTACATAACTGGAGGCAGGAGAATTTAGAGCATCCCCAATAATACTGCATCATCTTCTTCCTGAATCCTTATTAAGTTATTAACCCTACAAAATGAAAACCCTTATGACAATTAAACGAATGATTTTAGTTGTGCTCACTATCCTTATTTATGGGCCAAAAGTGCCACCAAAAGTGCCACTATCAGCCTGGTACCTTGTACACCTCACACATGTCACGTGTGACCTCTAAGGTTGTGTATAATTACTACTGACTACTTAGTAATAATTACGATTCGTGCATACCAAAAATACAACTTAATCGGTACCTCAAGCTGGCTACATGCAAAGTTGCAAACTGTAGCTCAAGCTGACAAGTTGTCAATTGTCAAAATCGAAAGTGCCACGCAAGCTATCAATTGTCAGAATCACTGGATTATTGACATCATCATCTACGATTTTACAGTACATCGTGCAGTTTTCAATATAAAGCTATCCAATCAATCACTCTAGCTATTCATATGGTATTAATCTGCGTCGCCGCCCAGTACCACAACCAAATTGAGAATTTCAATAGAATAAATGAAAGGTAGAGTACTTCGATGCATTGAAAAGAGAATTAAATGTCTCATTTTACCTTAATGATTATCAATGTCCTAGCTAATAAGTCACAATAAATTTCACTCACTTATGATCAAAACTATATGTTGATTTCTTAAACCAATCATTAATAAAATCTCAACCATTGATTTATGAAAATCTAATGGTTCTACTGTTATTCTGGAGGTTTCAGTTCGCAAGTTTAGTACTTCAAGGATTTACTTCCAGAATGCATCTATAGCCGTCCATCGAAAATTCATTGAACGGTCCCTCTTTTAAAACAAACTTTATAATGCATGTGCATAATTTAAAATGGGGACATCGCTAGGTTGACGAGACTCAACCCTCAAGATTAAAGAGTTAAGATTTAAGGCTTTGTCATAAAATATTTTGGTTTGACTCAGGCAATATTAAACGGTAAACAAGAGCAGGATGACCGACATACCTAAATAATTAATAAAATCTCAACAATTGATTTCTGAAAATCTAATGGTTCTAGTGTAATTTCGGAGGTTTCAATTCACATATCTAGTGCTTGAGAGATATACTTTTGGAATGCAACTACAACCGTCCATCAAAAATTCATCGAATGGACATGGTCCATAATGTCACGTGGTCGCTGAAACTTGGAACCTTAGAACCAAAGTCTGAAGTTTCAAAGTTTTCGAAACCTTTGACCTACCAACTATAAAGATGACCAAGAAAGACTTGCAACTAAGCTTAGGAAAATTTGCACTGACACTTCGCCACTTCATTTTTTTTATTAGTTTGATATTGTGTTTAAATCGCCAATGTTTTTTTCTTAATCATTTGAAAATAGGTTTAATTTGCCAATGAATTTTATTTTTTAGTTTGAAAAAAGTTTTAATAGCCAACAAAATTATTATTTTTGGTTTGAAAACAAGTTTAATTTGCCAGTCGAAATATTTTATTAGTTTGAAAATAAATTTTAATCGCCAATGGAAAATTTTTAGTGGTTTTAAAAAAATTGCATTTTGCTAGTATTTTCCACAGACTTCTAGCAATTAGAAAAGATTCGCCAATGAACATTATTTTTTTCATGAAAAATGAAAAAATTCGCCACTATAATTAATATTTTTATCGGGAAGTATACAAGATTCGCTAGGATTTTACACCTTTTCCGACGGGGGGGGGGGGGGTTTCTTAAATTTTTCCCTGCTTATTTCACACTTACAACATGTGGATTTCTATTTGAAAATTGAAAGTTATATAGTTAGATTTATCATTAACTATGTTGAGTGTTATGATTGATTATTCCTTGGGAATCTTTTTGATATTTTGATTGTTTTCTTTCTTGATGGATATAGATGAGTGATGATTGCTTGATTTCTTGGTGGATAGATGAGCGATGATTACTTATTAAATTTCAATGAATTGATTTATTCTTTATATCCATTTCTTGAAGGAGTCACCACCCTTCATGGATGCCTTTGAGAATAATACTTTACTTCCAAGTTGATTGATAGTTTATTTCCTACTGATGATTTTTTCACAAGGAAATGATTCCCCTTATATATCTTATTTTTGAGGGAGTCAATCTTTCACATTTGAAGGGTCACAACTTTTCACATTTGAAGAATCACAACCTTTCATATGTGAAGGGTCACAACCTTTCACATTTAAAGGGTCACAACCTTTCACTTGAAGAATCACAACCTTTCATATTTGAAGGGTCACAACCTTTCACATAAGAAGTCACATCCTTTCTCACACCATCACTATTCTTGAGAACCTAATTTAATTTACTTGCAAAATCACTTAAGGTTCTATTCTCGCTTGAATTCTTCAATGATGTTATGGATGTGTTTCTCAAATGAAATGCTCTCCTTTTTTTTTTATCTCAAGTTTGAGGGAGTCACACCTTTTCACTTCAATAGTTATAGATCTTCATTGTTGCATTTGGAGACTAATAATAATTTAATTTTAAATAAGTTAATTTTTTGGTGTTGTTGAAGATACATTAGGTGTGAAGCAAACATATAGATACACGTAAGACATGAAGCATACACATAAATACACATAATATACAAAGCATACATATAAATACATGTAAGGCACAAAGCATACATATAAATATACGTAAGACACAAAGCATACATGTGAAAGACACACACATATAAAAATGTACACTATTGGCCTACTTAAGAAGAGGTTTGAATAGTTAATCCTAATTGAATGGTGGTTAAAGTCGGTTTGTCTTGCAGGTTGGAAGGATTAAGGCTTTGATACCAATTGCAATGTCCCCTACTTCAAGTATGCTTGAAATTTCCTTAAGAGACACTTACACAACATAAAATTGTCTTACAAATAATATTCCATAGTAAATCATATAAGAAATATTTTCCACTTAAGAATAAATAAACTATTAACAATAATGAAATAATGAATAACAACTTAAACTTGAATTCAATTTATAGACCCTTTTTATAACCAATCATGGTAGGGATTAGAGAGAAACAAATGATAGGGTGCTAGAAAAACTATTCATCACAAGTAAGCCCAAGGGCGTGCTCACACCCCCCTTGGCCCCAAGTGGATGAAACATCTAACCAAGACAATCCCATCCAACTTAGGTTTGGTGTATTTAAATTGTGAGAACCTATACGTTATTCCTCAACTAAGCCCAAGGGCGTGCTCATACCCCCTTGCCTCGAAGTGGATGAAACATCCAACCAATACAATCCCATCCAACTTAAGGTTGACATACTTGCATTGAGAGAACTTATACCACCCTTCCCTAACATGTTTCTTTGCCAACCTTTCACATGATTTCTTAAAGAAAAGGATGTTGATTATAATAATATAAATAGGTTCAATATTTCCTTATCTACCAATTTAGACATAACACTTCTCTCCTTACTGCGTATTAGTTATTATGAAATTAACTATATATAAATTTGTATTCCTATAAAAATTATACATTAAATGCATACCAATCACTTATTGTATTAATAGTTGTTGCCTTTCTGAATGCAAATTTCTATTTTCTCTTTTTATATCTTCTTTAAAACTCAAATATATTCATTACTTCCTTCCCTACACTTTGCATTCCTTATGCCTTTTTATATCATTATACTTCTACATGAAGAGATGTATCTCTTTTAAAAGAGATAACCCTTAGAAGAAACACCATTTTTATTAACTCTTTTATACTAATCGCTGGCCTCTAAACTTCCTTTATCATCCACAAATATCAATCACTGCCTATTATATCTTTATCACTCCCTTCTTTACTTTAATCTTCATGACCTTAATCCCGACCTTTTCATTAATAGAACCGAGCATTGCCTTTTTACTTATTAACTCTCCTTAGTTACTAATGATCACTGCATTTAATTAAGGATTGTTGCCCTTTTGAATATATCTTGTTAAAATAAAATTTATTGCCTTTCATATATTTCTTGGGCTATTTAATATATGCTTTCACATTAACTTGGGCTTCAACATGGATCAACCAAAATTAGAGGTATGAATACTAGTTAATACACTAATTTCATTTATTCTTAATTGTTGTTATTAAAGTTAAATGAATTTTCATGGGTGATTTAATTAATCAAACATGGAAGCAACCAACATAGTAATTAATATTACTTTTAATTTGTCGTTCTTTAAACTTTGTTAATCACTAAAAAAAAAATATTTGACTTGGATGCTATTTTTATATGTAAACACTTATGCAAGGTAAAGTTGGCCATGAATAATATAATAAATTTAATTTAATTTTTGTTTACAAGGATGTAAGGTAAAGTTGGTCAGCAATGATGTAAAGAAGATTTTAGCACTGTTGTATGGTATAGTTCTTAGTAGGGGCATGAATAAAATAGGACATCACAAATTTCAAAGCTAGGAACATAGTCATATCATTGTTGTAGTTTTCTGTGGCATCTACTAAAGTGGCCTAAATTTGTAAACATGTGCGGAGTGAAACTTCTTGTGAAATTATTTATGGTTAGAGTGCTGCCACAATAATGGGTTACACTTTCTAAGACATCCTATTTTTTGTTGAAATCGCATATTTTAGAAAATATAATGATTTCAGCCTTGAAAGGTTCCATTTAAAGGATTTTAATTGAAGAGGGATTGATCAAACCCCCTTAGATCAAACCCCCTTGAATAGAACCCCACTAGTTTTAAACCATACCTATAATGGAGTCTCCTCTACACCTATCAAAATGTTGATAAAAAGCCATTTTTGATTTACTTTTGGAGGATCAAATGAATTCATTTAAAATTTATGTTTTGTAAGTATGTAATTCTTATTATAATCTTCCCAAAAGTATAATTTTAAATATATTTAGTTTGATTTTAAATTATATTTATTTTTTATTTCTTATGAATGTAGTTTTTTCATTGAAAATCAAGCTCTTTGTTCTGCACATGTGGAAAAATAGTAGATTACCAAAAAAAATTCAAAAAAATATCTATGATCTTGGTATTGATGTCCTTGATCCAACAAAAAAAAGAATTTTGATACACACAAAAGAGGTTATGTGTTATACAGTAAACCTATGTCTAAATTGTAATTGGTTTGATTTCAAAACTTAATTAAGAAAAAAATATTCAATAAAACAATATGAAACCAAATGAAGGAACTAGGTATCATAGTTACAAATCTAAATTCAAAAAAAATAGAATTTAATCTTTCATAGAAAAAAGTTATGTGTTATGCAGTAAACATCACTTTTTAAAAATGTTGTTTACTGTTAAAAACTAATTATCGAAGGAGATGGAAAAAGAAATGCAATTTGATTCTATTTTTTTTTTTAAATATTTAGAATCTATAGACAAAATGTCACAAATCACTAGTTTGCATCATCTTCAAATTCCTCATGGTTTAGCAGCTATAGGTGTTCAAAAGTGAAGATTTAGTTAAAAAAGTTCAATTCAATGTCAAGTTTGGCCAAAAAGTGTAACCCACTATTGTGGGATCACCCGTTAACTTACTTTGTAGCTTATATTGCTACCTACCTATACCAAATGAGATAGAACATGCACTTGCATCAAAGCATAAATAATAAAGATATTTCATTAGTTATGATTGCCGCCGTCTTTGTAGACATGTATGCAAATTGTAGACACATGCATAAGGTGCAAAAGAACTTTAGATTTCTAGTTTATTAAAAAACTATACAAAATGGTACTTTGGGACCACACTTTCATTACTTTGCGATGTCCCCTTCCACCCAGGAGGTATAATGTTAATATTTTTTAATTAAACAAGTATTTTTAAACACTATTATAACAATAATTAAAATATCTATATAGAAATAATATTATTAATTATTTCAATAATAATAATAGTTTCTTGTGGATGCCACTCAATTTTGAATTTAAAATTATGGTGCCAACATGTATCTTGTGGATCAAAACCAAACAGGTATAAGGAGGCATCAACCCCTTTGGAGGGTATGCAAATTTAATATTTTGCAATTTTTGTCTTGAATTTTCAAGAGACCCGCCTACAAGGATGAAATCCCTTGAAGGTAGTTTGAGAGGTGAGGACGAATCGCCTACAAACTTAGTGCAAACCAGTATAAGAGGAACCAAATACAGAGGATGGATCGCTTGTGGAAGCGTGAATAGGAAGTAGAGCTAAACCCGGATTGTGTAGGAGAAGAAATCAGCTCAGCAGGTCTACTACTCATGGAGTTACCCCTCAAGGTCATCGCACAATGAGAGAATTAAATTCAAACCTGAAGTAATTACAGCTATCAGCACTAACCGCCATCCTCACAGCTCAGCACCAAAACATCATATACTTCAAAGGTTCCTCTAGCAGCCAAGGAGGAGATAACAAGTGAATCTGAAGACAGGTTACATCTGAAATAAGAGTTCCCTTAATTGTTTGTCAGATCTGGAAATCCTAGATCTGCTGTGCCTTACACTCTGCTGCAATTACCATATTTGGCAGGGGTGGCAAATGAGGAACTGAGCGACCATATGCAAGTGACAAGTTACTATATGTTTGGTTTGGAAACAATTTATTATGAGAGATTATGACTTGTTTTAAGTCTGGAACTTGTACTGTAACAAATGGAGATCAATTATGCATTTATGAAATTTCTGTACTGTGTTAAATTGGACAATTGTACTCATTTGTTCATGTGATTGAAGACTTGCATGAGGTCAATAAAAAATCCGAGTTATGTGATTTAGCTACTAATGCTTTGGACAATAGAGTTATTACTGGTTAGATATAGTTTTCATAATTGATTTGCTTGAAACAAAGCTAGTAGTGATAACTGTTGACTATTGGGAATAAACAATAGGTCTAACAAAACCCTAGATCAAGGATTCCAAGCATGCTATAGGTTATTACAAACTCAACAACAAATGTGTTTTCTTCAAATCTTGTCTCTATACCAACATGTATAAACTAGATCTCCAATTGTTACTTTTTTACTATGATATCGGATCTGCCTATAGATTGGCAGGATTTGGGTTTGGTTCCAACCGAATGCATGATTTGGTCTAGTTTTCCTATGGATACGATAGAATGGGGTTGGGTTTTTTTGGGATGAAGCCAGGCAGGATTTGGGGGAACCTAGGTGAATTTGTTCATATTTCTTCTTTTTAAAATTATTTTTGTTTTTTTTTAGGGTTTAGGGTTTTGAAGGTCTTAATTTAGGCTTATTAGTGGGGGCTCCATCCATTGACCCTACCCTATATCGCGACAGAGAATGTGCTAGGGGCGCTACACCTAAACCCCGCAAGGGGCATTGCCCCTCAACGGGCTGCTGGGGTCGTTGCCACCAGACGCCCACAAGTATTGTTGCCGTTTGACCCCACTAGGGGTGTTGTCCCTAGACCACCACAAGGGGTGTTTCCCCTTGAACCGATTGGGGGCACCACCCCCAAACCCCAATGAAGCTATGGGATATGGAGCTAGAATGAATTGACTTGGATGCTTCCACTTTCCAAAATGTTATGCTTGAGTTTGAAAAGTGAGACACTTTTAGTGCGAGTGGAAATGACACCTTTTGTGCTTCTACAAATGTTCCTACATCATCTAATGCCAATGATGATGTCGGTGTTGATGATTTAGAAAATCCTTATAACCTATCTCAGATTCAACTTCACAATAGGGTACAAACAATGGTCAACACATAAAAGATAGAGAGATTTTGATAGATATAGAAACATAAATAATTCCCATGATCTTCTTGACAAATGCCCCAAAGAAATGTGATGGAAAGTAATGATATTTTTAATTGATTAACTACCATCTTCTATCTTATGCAAATTATCTTTTGACCTTGCAGCCCTTGGCAAGGATTGCAACTGCAACATAACTCTCATTTCATATAGACTTTATAATGGCAATGCTGGGAATCACAGATTAAGCACTAGATATATAGGAAAAAAATAGAATAGATAAAAATAATTGTATCCTTGATAGCCATCATAAATAGGTACAATTAGGAAGCATTAGTTACTATATATTCTTTAAGGTGGGAATTACATCCATTTACATGATGAACACAATTATACCAAGGGGGGGGGGTGAATCAGTATAAACAATAATTTACTTTTCAAAACTTATTCAACCATAGCAATAACGCACATTCAAGATCTAGCAATTAAGAACACATGAAGAACACATGATTTTACATGGAAACCCTTGTGAGAGAAAACCACAAAAATATATTGCTTATATTTTGATCTTTGTAGGCACCAACCTACTTCTTTTACAAGTCTTCTTTTGTAGGCATCAACCCACTAGAGAAACCAATCCCCATAATTGAGCACCAACTCAACAAGAGACACCAATCTCTTTTAATGAGAGGCACCAACCTCCCTATCTCCTTAGTTAGGAGGCATCAACCTCCAAACAAACAAAATGATTTTGAAACTTCTTGTTGAACTAGCTCTAATTCGCCTTTACAAATCTATTCAAAATATCTCCTATAAATCAACACTAGATCTGTTATAATGTCCTCTTAGATCTGCTATAACTTTCATATTCTTCACATGAATTTTCTCTTATTCTTCCTTAAAAAAATTATGTTAAAATCAGAAAGATATTCTATTTATTGCTTTCTTTCAAAAACTCTTTGCAACTATTTCTTATAGCTTATCCAAAGGGGGCGACTCATTGAAAAAATATGTCATTTACTAATGGATGTTGCAACTCCTTATTTAAATGCACCTCTTCACCTCTGCCTTGGATGTTCCAATAGGGGTCAACCCATATATAATAAATAATATATATTTATTTTTATTTTTAAATTTTGGATCCCAAAAAATGGGCGCCACAATGAGGGGGGTCGACCTCTGCATGAAAAAAATAATTTTCAATTTATTAATGAGGGCACTAAGAGGCTAAGGGTTGACCCTTAGATTTTTTTTTAATATTTTCTTTGCAACTTCAATCTTCCATTAGTGAACACCTTCCTCGACAAACTCTCTTGGCCCTCAAATACCTTTGACATCAATGGAAATAATTTCCAACAATCTCCCCCTTTTTTATTGATGGCAACCCTGTAAAGAATTAATCTGTGAATGTAATAGGAAAATACTTCTCCCCTTGATTGAAATACTCCCCCTTACTCTATTCCCTCACCTTTGACATCAATGGCAAAGGAACTATCATCTATCTGAATTTTCTTTTCCATGGAGCTAAAAGGTAATGCTTTGGTTAGCTCCCCCTAAAATTATGCTTCTTCTCAATGATTGGATGAGAATGATTTTTCTCCCAATTTCTACCTTAAGTACTCAAAAGTCTCTTCAGAAGTGGCTTGGAATTAATTCCTACAATTTGTTCTTGTGTAGCAATATACTCTAACTTTACTTGCTAATCGGCCACCTATTGCCTTAAGAAATGATACTTGATGGGAACATGCTTTTTTCTAGAGTGCAGGGCCATATTATTTGAAATATTGATTGCACTTGTATTATCACAGAATATGAATATAGGATGATCATATTTTACCTTGATATCTCTCAATGTTTTCCTCATCCAAAAACCCTGACTGCAATAGGATGTTGCTACAATGTACTCCACCTCTATAGTGGATAGGGAGATTGATGCTTATTTCTTACTCAACCATGAAACAAGATTATCTCCTAGAAAGAATGCACCTCCACTTGTACTCTTTCTATCATCAATAATACTAGCCCAATCTGCATTTGTATATGTTGTTAAGGTGAAATATTCACCTCTTGGGTACCATAAACAAAAATCCAATGTGCCTTTTAAATATTTGAGTATTCTGCATGAGTTTCTTTGAGTGTAACTTGAAACCTTGCCATCTTACAAATTTCCTACATAATGTCAGGCCTTGAAGTTGTCGTGTATAACAAGCTTCCAATCATTGACCTATAGAGAGTTTGATTTTCCTTGGGTGATTCATCATCCTTACTTAATTTACATCCTATTACCATAAGTGTAGTTACAAGATTACAATCCTCCATTATGAACTTCAATATTTCTTTAACATACTTGGTTTGTGAAATAAATATCCCTTTATCTTATTGAGAAATTTGTAGCCCAAGAAATAAATATAACTCACCAAGAATAGACATATTGAATTCTTTCTACATCTCTATAGTAAACTCTTGAGACACATTATCACTACTTTCTCCAAATATAATATCATCCGCATACACCACAAAAATCAACTAGTCATCACCTATAGTCATGATATAAAGATTGTAATTTGTGTTGAACACACTGGATACTGAGAGGGAGGTGGTGAATTAGTATCTTCAAAAACTTAAACTCCTCTGGAACAAAATAAACTTCTTAACAAAATAAAAACTTTTAAACATATCAACAACAATGAAAGATATGATAGTTTAATCACTTAAAAGGTTCAACAACCTTCAAAAATTCAACCCTTAACCAGATTAGCAGAAAAAGATGAAACACAAAACACACATGCACAGGAGAACACTAGATTTACATGGAAAGCCCAATGAAGGAAAAACCACAGTGAGAGTTAACTCACAATATAGAAGCTCACTACTTACAAAAATTACAACAAGGCTCACTGCCTAAAGACTTGCAAACTAAGGCACACAACCTTAGGTTAAGATACAAAGGAATTTCATAATGAAGCATATAAATCCAAGGTAAGATACAAGGACCTGATGAAATTCACTATCTCAAAGCAGGATACATAAAGATTTAGAGAAAGTTACAATATTTGTTAACACAACACTTTATTGGTTGAGGCGTTTAAGCACATATGATCTTTTCTTCCACACATTTTCACACTATCTCTACTAGATATTCAATACATTTCATAGTCACACACCTTCACTCCCTTTTCATCTAAAAATTTCTTGCATTTATATCCACCAACACAACATTTCATAACTTCAATTAGGTCGAATAGGAAGAAGATAAACAATAAACTCAATAAGTTGGCCACAAAAACATAATGCGATCCTATCCAAAAGATAGAGAGGACCAAAAAAAATCTCATTACATCTTCCAATGTGATCCAAAACAATTCACGTTGGTGCACATCAACCTAAGTCAACAACAGGGAAACAATTAGATGAAATATGAAGCACATAACCAGTCAGCCCAAAAACATACTTCCAACTGAATTAACTCAATGTGGTCCCCAACAAGATAGGTCAAGACCCAAATCCATCATAACACAACTTTAATTGCTGGTGCAAACCCCCAAGCACATAGCACAAGCAAGACAACAAGCCCTGTTAACCATATATCCACAAATTACCTAAAAAGCCAACTCAACCACAATGCAACACCAAAAGAGATTAACCACTTATGTGTGGATCACAAAGATATGTTTTGAAACATCCAACAAAACAAACATGAACAAAATACTTCAAACTAAAAGCACATAAATCTCAACCATGTGATATAACATTAAAAAATCAACTTACAAACCACTTGAACACATGAAAATGGAACTGAGACACTACAAAGACACTGGGAGCACATTCACAAAGCTGCAAGAGAAGAGACATCAATGCAGAGAAATATAGAGCATTTTTTGGACTAGTCCAGATAACCAACAACACTGCCAACCTTTTGAAAATTACATAAGCCTCCTTGACAATATAGGTGACCTGAAAAGATAGGGGTACAACATCCACAAACCATAAAAATTGAATCCCAAATTGCAAGACCATATCTTCAACAATGGAGTAATGCAGAGAATTCTCCCAAACAGTCTTCAAAGCAACTTCCTGAACTAGGAACTTTCACCAACTTGCAGAGCCCAAAACTTTCTTTCAGCAAAACATGCTTCATTAGCAACAATAGGAGAGGGCACACAACATACTGTAGACCATCAAAAACAATTCTAATCCCCATCTTAATATATCATTGTGAAATCAACTCTGCTGAAAAAACCCATGCACTATACAACTCTACATTTCTTCAACCAAGGCATGACATCTAACCATGAAATTGAGTGTTGTCAACAGAGAAAATGTAATGTCCCCTTTTGGGATTGCCCTTATCTTGCCCTAGAATCACAAGTTTAATGTAGTTAGGGTTATAACATACTAATTAAATTCTTAAGCAAGAAAAACCTTTGTTTAGGTCTTGCAATCATGTTAGATAATATTGGAAATATAATCATATAATCAAACACATATATAATAATTGTCTTATCTATTTAAACCATGTAAATACATAATTATACATGTAATATCCATAATGCACATTGGAAGTTGGATCATAATGGGACTTGGATGAGGAGCATGATAAGTCCGCCTGAAGCTATCCACACCAAGCCCGAGAGTACTGGATATATCATCCCTCTTGGCCCTCAAGTGGCAGAAACTTAGTCATTCAACATGGGGTGACGTACTTGGTGGAAAAAAATGTACTTGCATTCCCTATGCTTGCTGCCTTATCCATCCCTCTTACGACCAACAACCAATCCATGTAGAGATTGGGGAGAAGCTACAATAGGAGGCCTGTAGATTCCCCTTTCTAATCCCAAGGACAAATAATTACCCCCTTGGCCCCAAGTGGCTAGCTTGAAGTGGCATACTTAGAAATAAATCTAGTACTTTCTCACCCTACTGGAATTTTCCCCATTCTCCTCATGGTTGCATTGATGAGAATTATAAACACCTTTATATATCCAAATTCAAAGAGATTATACAATAATAAATACATCACAATAATCATGATAGAGGATACCACAATACTTGCTAAAACATAACACTACTATATTCTAAGATGCAAATATATTAGCAATTTCTGATTTATGCCATTGTTTGTTGAGTGTAGATAATTATGTTTGATTTGCTCCAAATGCCTTGCTATTTGATCTATTCTTATTATTCAGAAGATATTGCTTAGTGTAACATAAATGAATAAGAATCTATTTTCCACAGTCATATTAAGAAACCATAATCATTATTGTAGAATAGCATATAATATATATATTTCATATAATATATATATTTCATATAATATATATATTTCATATATATATATATATATATTAATATATTACTAATTGATATGAACTTATATATTTATTTATATACATTTATATATATATATATATGTGTATGTAATTATATTAAACTATCTTCCCTTATTATTATTTATCTTCATATCTCTCCTTAAACTATCTTCTTCTCACACACTTCTTGATATCAATCCTTTATTATATTAAATGGTTGCTGCCTTTCTGAGTGCAACTTATTACTTATTTCTGATTGATTCCCTTGATCCAATACTCAAAAATATATATTCCAAATTTCTTATTTATTTCCATTCCATGATGCCTTTTTGCAAAGGATTTCCCTCCCTTATATATTCTTATGAAGTGATGCAATCCTTGGGAATAGGCGTCTCTTTTCCAAAGTGCATGCCTTTTGGTTCAACTTAATTTGTTTCCTTTTATTCCCCATTGCAGCCTTAACTCTTTTAATAATTACTTAAACCTTGGTGAATCATTGCCTTTAGGACTTGTTGGGCCTTTAAGAGTTGTCCCTTCATTGATCACAACCTTTCATAATGCAATTACTACCATTTAAATGAATCGATGGTTGCTCTTAATCAACATTTTTTATAATTGTATTCTCTTCCAATATAGATATTATTTTATATTTTATATTAATATATTATATGTAAATATATTTATTTTTATATTAGTTATATATATTAATATTTATAGTATTATATTATGATGATTATAATTATAATAATATTTAAATTATTAATATTAATATTTATATTTTTAATACTTTAGTGCTAGTCATGATGGGGGCATGAAAGACAACCAATGCCAAACAACACCCACTGCAGAAAACTCACCAACAATCTCCTCAAGTGTTGACAACCATTGCCAACAATCTCCCAAACAATCTTCTCAATTGTTAACATCAATGACAACCACAACCAACAATCTATCCCACAATCATGTGCAACAATATTACCAAGTGTTGACATCAATGAGAATCACTTCCAACAATCTCACTCCTTTGGCATTGATGGAAACACACACATGCTCACTCTCTCCCTTTGACATCAAGGACAAAGGGCCACACACACCTACATAAAACAACAACACATACTTTGAATTCAAGGAAAAAGGGCCAAAGATCTTTAATTGAGCCAACAACACATTCTTCCCCTTTGACCAACACCTGCACTTCTTCTCAACACCTGCAAAACTCTCCAAACTCCCTCTTACTACCAACTCCCCCTGAGAGGTAACACACATCAATCCAGGAGAAAAATATATGACATGAATTTCTCCCTTGGATAGATGCACCATCTATGCATCTAGTTAGAATAAGGAGGGGCAATAACCCTAAATTCTACCAAAGATACTCAAAAGTATCCTTTGAAAGTTCCTTTGTGAAGATATATGCAATCTGATCCTTAGTAGGCACATATTCCAACCTGACTTCATGCTCTGCAACCTTCTCTCAGAAAGTGATACTAGATAGAAATGTGTTTAGTTCTTGAATGCATTATTGGATTCCTAGAAATATTAATTGCACTAGTATTATCACACAATATTGGAATGGGTTCATCATATACCACCTTTACATCCTTCAATGTTTGCTTCATCCAAAGAACCTAGGTGCAACAAGATGCTACAACAATATATTTAGCTTATGTTGTGGATAAGGATACTGAGTCATGCTTCTTATTGAACCAAAAGACCAATCTATCTCCTAAGAAAAATGCACTACCACTGGTACTTCTCTGGTCATCCACACATCTAACCCAATCTGCATCAATATAAGTACTCAAAGAAAAAAAATGTCCTTATACCACAAACTATAATTTGGAGTTCTGTTCAAATATTTGAATATTCTTTTCAGTTCTTTCTCATGAGATTTCTTAGGATTAGCTTGAAATTTGGAAACCAAACATACTGTATGCATATCGACCCTGAGACATGTAGAATTTCCATTGATCTGTACATACACCAATTAACACAAGTACCAAAACATATGTTCTGAATAAAAAATAGGCATCTAAAAGTATTTGTAGCACACTTCCCTTTGAAAAATATACTTGCAAACCTCCAATTACTTGATACAAAAAGTAGCATGCATTGAACATCCATGAACATGTCCATAAGAGAGTATGGAAAAATCATCCTTTCTCGAGGAATGCAGAGCATTCCAACAAGCCTTCACCATCACTTTACTCTATCAGAGCACAAACATAAACTCTATTACTTATAGATTTTTACTTCAGAAGGTGTAGAGACTTGAAAACTTGGATATAACACCTTCACATCTTGACCAACTTATCTTCTGAACTGCAAGACAAAATATTGCACTACGGAGGGAGGTGGGCCAAAGTACCATGATTGCCTTAGAATATATACTATGAATACCTTAGCCAACTCTCTGAAACTTATCTTCATATGTGGTACATCATCCTAGAATGATACCAATCAAAACATGTGTACCTACCTCGACACATCTTCTACTTGCATTGGAATCTTCAACAAAAGGTTCATTCTTGTACCAAAAATTTGCACACCAACTGGTCTAATCCAATTCTTCTTTCATGTTGAATGCTTCTTCTTCTTGAGATAATGCTCTATCTCAGTTTGTCTTAGGATCTTGTGTGGAATGCACAAGTGTAGAATCATCCTTCTTCTCATGTTCTTGAACTTGTTCTTCCTTTTCATTACCCTTCCTTTGCTAATTAGGGGTTCCATCCTTTTTATGAACTGGTGGCTTTACAAAACCACTTTCACAACAATTTGCTTTATGTCCCATTTTATTGTATTTGTAGCACACAATGTTGTGCTCTAAAATAAGGTTTTTCCTCTTTACCTTAGATCTACACTCAACAAATTTATGACCAAAAATGTTGCAAACATAACAATATCCATGAAATGAAATAGTATTTTTTCTTTGAGACACAAATGATCTTCTACCCATGTTATCATTCCTTCTTTGTCTAGATCTCAACAACCTTATGCCCAAAATTATTGCAAGAAAATAGTAACCTTGAAAAGATTGATTGAACCTAGTAGGAGCATGTTGTCTTGTAGGTGGACCTTTTTAAAATTATTTTTGATTCCTAACAGGATTGAATCTGCCTACTTTCTTGCCATATTGATTTGTCTTTGTATCTTTGGATACATTCTTCTTAGAATCTTCAGTGCAAGCTTTCTTTCTCCTTTGTATTAAACTTTTCATCATAGTTGGGGTTATCATATGAGTCATCAAGACCCATATTTCATCCTTTGTCAAATTATTCTTTTACTTTTTTCCAGTTCATTTCTCAAAGTGACAATCTCCTCTTGAAGTTTTAGGAATTCAACAACTTTATTATTGAATTTAAATTTTAAATCAAAGACCATACCTTCCGCCACTTTTAGTTTAATTTCTCATTCTTTACCTTCTTTTATTTGAGATTTCAGTTTGTCATTTTCTCCCTTTGATTTTTCAAGCAAGCTCTCATATTTTTGATTTATTTCCCTTGCTTCATTGAGGTCTTCCAAAGTATACTAGATTTTTCCTTCAAAATCAATTTCCCAATCATATGAATTGAAGTCCCAACCTTCAGGTTCCATTGACTCTAGATCCAGTTTAGAAGAAAACATATATTCATCAATCAAGGAGTCAAACTTATTAAATTTTTCAAAATCACACTTTTTGTCACTAACTTCCCAAGCCATCAAAAGGGTTTCATCATTTGAATCATTTTTCTCATCTTCTGAGGAACAACTACTTTCCTTGGAATATAGACCTCTTTTAACCTTTTCTCCTTTTTTACTACTATCTAATTCTTTATAGGGACATTTAGATGCAAAATGACCAATCCTTTCACAATTGAAACACTTGAAAGGTAACTTACCTGTGTATTTGTTGGTGCCTTTCTTCAATCTTCTCACAAAGTTCACTTCAACCTCATCAAATTCATCATTCTAATCAACAACACCATCTTCAATATTTTTATTAGATTTGAATGCAACTTCCTTCTTTGGGACATCTCTATCAATTTCTCTCATTTCAAAGGTTGTGAGAGCACCAAAAATTTCATCTACATAATACTGATCCAAGTCCCTGTATTTTTCAATAGAAGACACTTTATGACTATAGGATTTAGGGAGAGATCTCAGAACCTTCTTCACAATCTCATTTTCTTTTACTTCTCCACCAAGACCAGTGATGTCAAAAACTACTTCATGCACCCAAAGCATATAACTTGCAATATATTAAAGATTTGCATAGATGGCTTGCTTTACTTTAGTATCTTAAGTTCATATATTTTTATGATCTTTCCCTATATATCCTTAGTAGAATTGTAATTCACCACCTTCAAAACTTCTAAATCATCCAACCCACACAAAATAGCATTCTTAGCCTTGGAATTTCACTCATATAACCTGATTTTGGATGGATATGTTGGATGAGTAGAAAGAGAAACATAACCATCCTTGACTGATTTCCATACACCAAACCCAAGAGAGTTTAGATGGCCTTCCATTCTCAATTTCCAAAAGGTTTAATTAGTCCCATCAAACCTAGGACCCTTGTATGAACCATCATGTGCTATCCTGGATCTTTGCCTCAAGTAATTAAGCTTCTTCAGAGGAAATTGGCTATGATACCAATTTTTGAACACACTAGATACTGAGAGGGGGGATGAATCTATATCTTTAAAAACTTAAACTCCTTTAGAACAAAAAAACTTCTTAAAAAAATAAAAACTTTTAAATAGATCAACAACAATGAAAGATATGGTATTTTAATCACTTAACAAGTTCAACAACATTTCACAATTCAACCCTTAACCATATCAACAAAAAAAATGAAACAAATGACACACATGCACAAGAGAACACCAAATTTATGTGGAAAACCCAATGAGGGAAAAACCACAGTGAAAGTTACCTCACAATATAGAAGCTCACTGCTTACAAAAATACAATTAGGCTCACTGCCAAGGACTTGTAGGATAATAGGCACAACCTTAGGGACAAATACAAGGGACTTGCAAAACTAAAGTGCACAACTCCAGGGAAAGATACAAGGACCTAATGAGATTCACTATCTCAAAGTAGGATACATAAAGATTTAGAGAAAGTTACAATATTTGTCAACACAACACTCTACTAACTGAGGTGTTTAAGCACATCTGATCTTTTCTTCTGCACACTTTCACACTATCTTTGTTGGATATTCAACACATTTCTTAGTCACACACCTTCACTACCTTTTCATATGATTTTTTTTGGAATTTATATCCACTGCAACATTTCACAACTTCAATTAGGTTGGCCAAGAAGAAGATAAACAATAAATTCAAGAAGACAACCACAAAAAAAATAATGTTGTCTTATCCAAAAGAAAGAAAGGACTAAAAAAAACTTATTACATCTTCCAATGTGATCCAAAATAATTCACATGCTAGTGCACATCAACCTAATTCGACAACAAGGAAACATGTAGATGAAACATGAAGCACATAGCTAGTCGGCCCAAAAATATACTTCCAATTGAATTAACTCAATGTGGTCCCCAAAAAGATAATTTAGGACCCAAATCCATCATAAGACAACTTCAATTGCTGGTGAAAACCCCTAAGCACATAACACAAGCAAGACAACAAGCCCTGCCAACCAAATATCCAAAAATTACCCAACAAGCAAACTCAACCACGATGCAACACCAAAAGAGATTAACCACTGATGTGCAGATCACAAGGAGATGTTCCTTAAACATCCAACAACACTTAAAAACACTTTTTTCACACTATCATTCCATAAATAGCTATTGCAAAATAAACAAGAACAAAATACTTCAACTCAAAAGCACAAAAAACTCAACCATGAGATATAACATTAACAGATCATCTTGCAGACCACTTCAAAACATGAAATTGGAACTGAGACATTGCACAAATGCTAAGAGCACATTCACCAAGCCGCAAGAGCAAAGACATCAATGTGGCAAAATGCAGAGCAGTTTTTAGACTAGTCTAGATAACCAACAACATCGCCAACCTTTTGTAAATTATAGAAACCTCCTCAACAACATAGGTGACCTGAAAAGGTAGGAGTGCAACATCCACAAAGCACAAACATTGAATCCCAAACTGCAAGACCATATCTTCAACAACAGAGGAAAGCAAAGCATTCTCCCAAATAGTCTTCAAAGAAACTTCTTGAACCAATAAATTTCACTAACTTGTAGATGCTAGAACTTACTTTAAGCAACACATGCTTCATCAACAACAATAAGATAGCACACAACATACTGCAGATCATCAACAACACTTCTAATCCTCATCTTAATATATCATTATGAAATCAACTTTGCTAATGACACCCGTGTGCTATACAACTCTACATGTCTTCAACCAAGGCATGGCACCTAACCATGAAATTGAATGTTTTCAACAAAGGCAACCAATTCCAAACAATAAATGCAACAAAAAACTCACCAACAATCTCCTCAAGCATTGACAACCACTGCTAAAATCTCCCAAACAATCTTCTCAAGTGTTGACATCAACGAGAACCACAAACAATTCACCAAGTGTTGACATCAATGACAACCACTACCAACAATCCACAATTCCCTTCTTGAATCCTTGCTGCTATAGGTATTTATAAGGTTTTGCATATCATGCTTGGGGGCTTGTTTTAGTCTATAAAGTCTTTTCTTCAATCTTCACACATAATCCATGTTTTCTGATAACAAGAACCCTTTTGGATGTTCAATATATACATCTTTATCTAGACTTTCATTAAAGAAGGTAGACTTAACATCCATTTGATAGACCTTGAAGCTTTTGAAATTAGAAAATGCTAAAAGAATTCAAATGGCTTCCAATCTAGCAACAAGGAAATTTTTTTCTTCAAAGTCAATACCTTCTACTTGTGCATATCCTTTGCATACCAACCTTTCCTTGTTCCTTACAACTTGACCATCTTCATTCAACTTATTTTTGAATACCCACTTGGTGCCAATCACATTTTTTTCTTTAGGTCTTGGGGCAAGTTCTCAAGTTTCATTCTTTTCTATTTGATTTAAATCCTCCTCCATGGCCCATATCCAATTTTTTTCTTCACTTGCTTCTTTGAAGTTCTTAGGTTCTATCTTGGAAAGAAAATAGAATTTTTTGTGATCTGAAGTATTAGTCAATCTCCTTCTTGTCTTAATTTTTCCATCTTTGTCACCTAGAATCAAATCTCTTGGATGATTTATTTGAAAAAATATATATGGTGTCTTAGATGATGTTCTTGGTGGTGTCTTTGGGTCTCTTCGCTTAACTACCTCATTTTTCAGTTTCTTTCTTTGTTTCCTCTTCTTTGCAATTTTCCTCACTTTGAGGAACAACTTATTGTACTTTTTCTTCGTAGTATCTTCTATCGTCTACTTTCAAATTTTCACTCTCAATGACCTTATGCAACCTCATATTGTAACATATGTATGCTTTAAACCTTGAATAATAGCTAAGGAATATTTCTTCATCAACCCTAGAATTAAAATTTCCCAAATCTTCTTGATCTCTCCTTATGTAACATGTGCTCCCAAGCAATTTGAAATGCTTCACTGTTGTAGGCCTTACTTTCCATAGCTCATATGGTGTTTTTCTATTGTTTACTCTGACTTGTCTAGAGTTTAGAATATAGACTAATGTATGAACTACATCTCTCCAAAATATGTCAAGTAACTTGGACTCATTTAGCATGGAACTAGCCATTTCTTGGATTGTTCTGTTATTTCTTTCTACGACCTCATGTTTTTGTGGAGTTCTCGCAGAAGAATAATGTCTCCTTATCCCATGCTTTTAAAAAATAAAATCAAACTCATTTGAAGTGAATTCTCCTCCTCTATATGATCTAAGACATTTAATCTTTAGGCCCGTTTCATTCTCCACTAAGGATTTGAATGCTTTAAACTTATTAAAAGCTTCATTTTTTCTTTTTTTAAAAGTGGCACAAGTCATTCTAGAATAGTCGTCAATCAACAACATGAAGTGCCTCTCTCTTTGCATACTTTTTGTTCTAGTTGGTCCATAAATATCTGTATGTAAAAGCTCCGAAGGTTTCAGTGTAGAAGATTCCTTCAATTTAAAACTCATATAGTTTGCTGCCTAACTTGACATTGCTTACAAATGATATTTAAAGGTTTTGAAATATTTGGTATGTCTCTCACTGATTCCTTACGGTTGATCTTGACAAGATTTTCAAAGTTTATGTGCCCCATTCTCATATGCCATAACCAAATTTCATCTTCTTGAATCATACACCATATTTCACCTTTGATTTCACTAAGAACATAGAGATTTTTAGTTGCTCTATTGGCTTCTGCAACTCATTTCCCTATTTTTCTTATTTCACATCCTTCTGCAAGAAATGTGAGACTGTTCCCTTGGTCACACAATTGACTCACACTTAGGAGATTACAATACATTCTCAATTTTTCTTTTACCATTATCAAGGCTAAGAGTTCCTTTCCCTAATATCTTTGCAGAAGCATTATCTCCAAAAGTCATTGTTCCGCCATTCACTCTTTTTAAGGTGAGGAATTTACTCATCATCTATCATATGATTTGAGAAACTGCTGCCAATATACCATTGATCTCCTTCATTTTGTGCGTGTAAGGTTGTTTGAACCAGTATGGATTTTTCTTTCTTTTCTTCTTCCTTCTTTTGTCTCCGTATTTTTGAATTTTATTATTTTTGTTTGTAATTATATAAGTTCTTCTTTTTCTTATGTTCACCTTATTTGTAACTCTTCTTATATTGTTGATATCTTCTTCCTTTCTTCATGTTGTGATCCTCTTCATCATTACTACTTTTACTCTTAACTTGCGAACACTTAGAATCAAAGTGACCTATTCTACCACAATTAAAACATTTAAATTCTAACTTAATTTGGTACTTCCTGAATCCTTTCTTTAGATTTCCCATGAACTGTGATTCTTCTTCATTCATTTCATTGTTTGAGCTATCACTTGGTTCATGCTCTTTATTCTTTCCATTTGATGCTTTAAAGGTTGCCTCCTTTTTAGATGGTTTCTCTTCAACTCATCCATTTTTAGTTTGTCTAAGTCTATCATTTCTTCAATCACAAAAAACTTGGAATAAAATCTTAGAGGTAAAGACCTTAATACCTTTTGCACAATCACAACTTCTCCCACTGTTTCACCAAGACCTCTTATTTTGTTCACAATCTCATCTATCTGAAGTAAATAAGAGGCTAGATGTTTTCTCCTTATTTCATCTTTAGGATTTCAATTGTTCCCTATGGGTTTGAAGCTTTACCTTCTTTACTTTATCATCCCCTTCATAGATATTCTTCAACTTATACAAGATCTCCTTAGTTGTTTTGCAATGTATTACTTTTACAAACTATGATTCGGATAATCCACACAAGATCGCATTCATGGCTTTCACATTGTTTTCAATTTCTCTCTTTCTTGCTTGATCCATAAAGTAGTTGTAGGAGCTATATAGTCATTTACCATCGATTGCCAAATATCAAACCGTAGAGCACTGATGTAGCCAAAATTTACAACATATATATTATAATTATTATTTAAAAAATTGACACCAAAAAACTCAATACTTCTACAAATTCTCCTTCATTCCTCATTACATTGTCCCTCAAAACTGAAAACCAACTTCCTTTTAAGTACAAATATAAAAATCACCTTTTTTGACAATTTTTTAAAAAATCCAAAAATTACCTTTTTTGGAAAATTTTAATAGCTTTCTTAACTTGCCTTTTTTTGATAATTTCTCATGCATATCTGCATGGCCTATGAAAGTTTCCAATTATTTGAAACTAATTCAAGTGAATTTAATTGTCAACTTACTAATCTAATTACATGCAAGGGTTTGAAATTAAATAGAAAAAACAAATTAAAAAAAATCTTAAAAAATCACTAAAAGCTCAATTGGACTCCTGGTCAAAATTTATGACCTCTAGAAGTTCCTGTATCATTCTCCTCTGGTTGAAAAAACTTGGCTCTTGCGAGTTGCTTTCCTAAAACTTGTGCCACTTGTCCCAGTCTAGCTTCTTCAATCATTTCCATTCTCTAATCCATATGTTATCTTCTTGTGCTAGTCCTTCTCTCTATACTAGATACTTGCTATTTTGACCTTGTTGTGTGTACATTGCCTTTTTGTCCAAAATATGTACAATCCTTTCCTTTCTGCTTGGAACTTGTTGTTTCCAATCCATTTATTTCTCACACTTCTCAACCTTCACCATTACCTTTCCTTCTAAAAAATAAAAATGTGGTGAGCCTAAGATTAGTGTCCATAACCTAGGGCCATTTCCACATTTTTATAAATTTCATTTAGATATAGATCACAAGGTGCAAGAGATTGAATTTTAGACATGAAGGTGAGTCAACTAGACTTGGATCTATATCATAAGGGGGATTGGAATGGATTATAAATATTTTGAAATTATTAACTTGATAATCTTATATGCCCTAATACTAAAAATGCAAGATCTCAAAAAATGAAAAACAAAAACAACATTTTACTAGTGGATTTGGGGAGTGCAAAGGACAAAAAATATGCCCAAAAAAATTGGTTTTAAGGTGTCTAAAAGGACTCATTCACCCATAGAAAAATGGGTCTTTGTACATGGGTTAGGATCAACTTTATAGGTCATCTGGTGTAAGATCTAAGCTTCTATTTGACAAAGGTCCCACTATCAGAAATTTGGAAATAAATTCTACAACCTAGTTTCCGTGGCTTGACAACAATGATGACAACTTGTGCAACAATGAAAAATTTCTCTTCAAGATCTTTTCAATTCTTCATCAACTTGTAATCTGCACATACACAAAGAAGGAAAAATTATTTTGTTTGAATGAGGCTTTCCTTGGTTAAACCCCAGTTAGGTAATTAAACCTTGATAGAAAGATAATGAAAAAAGGGAAGGAAATGATGAATGAACAATGCTTGCTACAACTCACCAACCCTTCAATGGTTTCCCTTAGAAGACTGAAGTCAAATACATCTCTCCAAGGAATTTGATCTTGCTTTGCTTGATGGATTTGGATACTTGAAATGCTTAGATTCTTTAGGACCAATAATGCATATTAGCCTTCACAAGATGACATGAACACACATGAGCTTGAACATGATGATAGGATCTTCAATGCTGCAACAAATGACTGATAAATCTGTTCTTGAATGCTCTTGAAAATAATATTTTCTCTTCAAAGTTCACCTCTTGCTAGATCATTTCAAATGATAAAAGACTATATATTTATAGGTGTTTATATAATTTCCCAAAAAATAGATTCCAAAAGTCAACAATTGTAAGTTAAATTTGAATCATTAAAATGCCACCAAAAACATATTTTAAAATGGGTCTTGGCACTTAAAGGGGACCAATGGGCGAATGGGTCTTGGTCTATAATTCAAGGACACACATATTCCATGATGATTTAATTATTGATTATATTTATTTAATGTTGGTTCTCCTTTTGGAAAATGGGAAAAATAAGGCTTTGGAATGCATAATTTGGTAAATTAGAAGCTTAATTGAGTCCAATAAATTAAGGGACCTAAACATAGTGCAAAATTGTGAAGGTATACAATTTCCTACACTATATTTAGCCCCCACTTTAGTGAGAGTATGAACTTATGCTTAGACTCACACTAAAGTAGAAAAATATGTGTCAAGATGGGACCAAGTGCATAAATATTAATGAGATAGGATAACAAAGATCAAGGATGATGATCAAGCCCCCAAGATCCAAGATCTCATGGAAAACCAACATAAGCACAAAGGAAACACATGCATGTAAGATATGTGAAACAAGACAAGATACACAAACACATGTCGAAAAACACGAAGCATGCATGATGAAAACACATGAACATAACATAGCATATAGATGATGATGAATTGAAAAAAAACAGAATGTAAACACGATGTAAACACAAAGAAGGCATGTGAAAAACACACAAAAAAACACAAGGTTATTACTAAAAAGGATTTGAGTCAGTAAGGCAAAGAGACCTTAGTCTTAAATTGTCTCAAATACCAAACACCATCCATCGAATGTGTTGTCAAAATAAAATGATGCTCTCATAAGGATGTAAAATCACTTGTGAAACCATCTCTTTAGAAACCATGTTTTCACAACTAGCACCATCAATAATAACTTGACATACCTTTTCTCCTGAGGTGCATCTGGTTTGAAATATATTTGTTTGAAGCCAAGAGTCATCACATCCTTTGTTTTGCACTTTCTCTTCCTTTGGTATCACCATTTTCCTTATCATCATGAGGCTCTCTCCCATATCTAGTAGAGCTTCTAGATCTACCCCTTCTTCCTCATCCTTGGATTGAACCAAGTTCAATATGAGTTGTTCTCCTTGTCTCATTTAATATTGCATATGATAGTTTGGACATTCAAATGATCTATGACCGCATTCACCAAAACTAAAACAAATGAAAGGTCTTCGTGGGTTTTCCCATCCTCTACCACCACCATAATCTATGCCTCTCTGAAACCCTCTTCCTCTTTGATGATTTTGAAAGTCTTGTCGAGTATCATCTAATTTCTCTACTCCTTTCAAGATGATTCTCCCCCACCATAATTTTAATCACCCTGCAATGGATATTTTGTACCTCTTCTTGTATCCCTATTCCTTTTTAAATATTGTCTACTGTGTTTCTTCTACCTTTAGAGCTAATTGGTATGCTTCTTCCATACTGCTAATCCTATGCATGCTTACTTCATCTTGAATAGAAAATTTTAGACCATTTACATACCTTGTAGCCATCTATTCATTGGTCTCTTGATGCTCCACATGAATGGAAAATTTATTAAATTCATTTGTATAGTCTTGCATAGTACATAAATTTTGCTTCAAATTTTGAAATTGATAAAAAAGTTTGTGCATAATCCACATGCAAGAATTTCTCTCTCAGCTTCTTCTCCATGTTCTAATTTTATCCTTCCCCTTTCTAACTCTGTCCTTTTTTAGATGATCCCACCATATCATTGCATGACCCTTCAATTAGGGCATGCAAAATTTACCTTCTTTTCCTCTACCATAGTCTTCCATTCAAAAATATTCTCCATATTGTTCAACCAATCTATTAGCTCCCCTGGTTTAAGACTACCTACATAATCAGAATTTTCAATTTTACTCCTTCATTTTCATTTCTTCCTTCGAATTCTCTAAGTATCCTTCTTCAAATATTAGATGCTCTAGCTATTCTTCATCTTTATGTTTTGCATGTTGATCTTCACATCTTTGTCTTATTTCTTCATCAGAATTGTTTCCCCTTATTCTTTGATCTACTATCATACCTACAAGATCTACTACTTGTCTTTGTTAGTGTTACCCCAATTTTCTGGGACGGGGATGATAGGGGATGGCAGGATGAGTCCCCAAGTTTATGATTTTTCAGGTCAAATTTGGGGACTATGAAGGGACGACTATATAAAATATAGAAAAATTTAAAATATATAGGGAAACTTTAAATATTCATATGAAAACATGGATAAAGAATGCATATATACATTATAGAAACTTAGCATATAATATTTGTGTTAAGAATTCCTTGTCAATACTCAATATGCATTCAAAATTCAAAATTCATTATGTGATATTAAACATAGTACATTGTTACCATCCCCTGGTAGTCCCCTGTCCTCGGGACGTTTCAGGGATGGGGACAGGGGGGTTTAGACTCAAGGGCGTGTCCCCGGGTAATACTGGTCTCTGTAGATTTTTCATATCTCTATGCATTTGGGTAAGACATTCTCTTCCTCTTCCTCTCCCTACCATTTTCCTACTCTGATACAAGATGATGCAATCATAATTCACAACATATAAATTATAACTATTATTAAAAAAATGGGACAAAAAACTCAAAATAATTCTACATATTCTCCTTTATTCTTTATTACATTCTCCCTCAAAACTGAAAACCAACTTCCTTCTAAGTACAAATATGAAAATCACCTTTTTTTGGCAATTTTTAGAAAAAATTGAGATTACCTTTTTTAGAAATTTTTCATAGCTTTTTAACTTGCCTTTTTTTGGAAATTCTCATGCTTATTTGCATGGCCTATGAAATTTATCAATTATTTGAAACTGATTAAAGTGACACTAGTTGTCAACTTACTAATCTAATTACATGCAAGATTTTGAAATTAAATAGAAAAACAAATTTAAAAAATCTTGAAAAAATCACTAAAAGCTCAATTGGACTCCTTGATCAAAATTTATGACCTCCCAAAGTTCCTGCATCAAGCACTCAAATATGTTTTCATATTTATGCTCCAAAAGGCATAGTTTTTTCCATCAAACAATGGTGCCATGTTTGATTAGAATCCACATCCTTCTTGACTGGCCAAATGTGCTCTTTAGATCTTCCTTCTAGTGGTTAGACTATCTCTGAAGGAAGATGCTCTGATACCAATTAATGGGAACACATATATACTAAGAGGGGGTTGAATCGGTATAAACAATATTTTACTTTTCAAAACTTATTCAACCATAGAAATAACAAACATGCATTATCTAGCAATTAAGAATATAGGAAGAACACAATTTTACATAGAAACCCTTGTGAGAGAAAACCATGACAAAATATTGCTTATATATTGATCTTCTTTGTAGGTACTGTTGATGCCAAAAAATGACGAGGTAACAGTGCCTTATGGGAAACTCAGTTCAAGGGGGACCCATTTGTGCCAAACTGAGTGACCTCCAGATTTTAAAGAAGCCGACTTCTATAATAGTTTTTTGAAAAGGGAAAAGGAAACGGATATGATGAAGCAAAGTCTAATCTAAGGCGATGCGCCAAAATATGTTGATGGGCATGATAAATCATAGATTTAGGGGCCTAAATGGTGTTATTACATTCTAAAACGTCAGAGACTTAAAGGTATAGCGTAAACAATTCATTTATTGACATAAAATAGTATCGCATGCATCCTTACCATCAAGAAGAGTCATTTAGACATGATTTAGATAAGCAATCTTGCATTCAATATATAGAAGTTCTGTTAAATGAAATGCTTAAGACAATAAAAGCACAGTTTATAGTTTAATCAATACATGAAGAACAGAAAGGCCGAACAGTTGGCACAGTCTGAAAGTTTCTTGCACATAAAACCTATAAGAGAGGCCTGGTGTCTCTTGCTATAACCAGTATCCTTTTTCTTAAAAACTCTTGGATCAATCTATCGTTGGACCTTTTTTCCCTTGGAATTTTGGACCCCTCTCTCGTTGACAGAGAGAGTATATATAGCTGGAGAGGAAAACTCCCATCGCTTTGGAACGCTGTAACAGAAAAGATCTCCCAATCCCTTGCAATGATGCCAGAATCAAAATATTTCCCATGCCATTACAATGGCAACGAGTTACAACGCTGCATTTGGATATTCATGTGCAGGCGCACCCTTCGTAATGATGGCAGGGGCCCCAGCCAAGCTTCAAGGCGACAAGCGCCATCCATCGCTTCGGAAAAGCAAGACGAGCAGCACTTGATAACAATATATTGCTCAACTAGCCGATCGCCTGCTTCGATGATCAGTATAAGGCACATGGCAGCCCGTCGCGGCCCGAATGAGAATTCCTCTTACTGCTGCTGAGAGACTGTGAAGAAGCGACACGTGTCCAAGGGGGGAGGTCTTTCCTAAAGTGGGGAGAGAGACACCTGAACCGGGTCCGAAAGATGCTTGGCAGCGTTTCACAGCCCGCTGTGTTTAGCTCTCTGCTATGTTGGAAAGGCTACGAAAGGTCGCCTCCTGGCAGAAGGTAGGGCCCACCAAAAATAAAGAAGGCCGCGGAAGCACCTTGCAGCCCGCAGCTGCTTACTTTATCTCTATAAGAAAAGTCTGCGATATGCCGCCACGTACCAAGATGTGGGCCCCTCTGACAATCTTAGGAGTGCTGGCTTTTGTGGAAGACTTTTACAACCCGAAGAGGATACAAAGCAATAGAAAACAAAAATTTTCGTAGGCGAGACACGTGGACGCCCAACGCAGCATTTCAGGACCTGAAAGGGGAGCCGCTATCTGAAGTTGCGAAGTGAGAAATGTGCAAAGGGGAAGATCAAAACCCGTCGGAGAACCGAATAAACCTGGCGATGCATAGGCCGGCACACGAACATTTACAAAAGGAAACTGAAGGGAGCTGTTTGAAACTTTATTTAAACAGCTTTTGGTGACTTATCAGGGGCATTTCAGATAAGGAACGGAGAACCCAAAAACTCTCTGGTTCTGCAGACCAACGCCTTCATCCATGGGGCGAACGGTATCAGAGTTTGGAAAGTGCAACCTGCAAAGGCGACCATTCACTTTCGGATGGCTTTGCCATGCTGCACAAATTCTCTTGTGCCCCATGAAGATCAATAGCTTCTTTGTGAGGCAGCACCTCAGGTAGGCCAGTGCCTGCTTGGATATGGAAAAGCAGCTGAGAGAGTGGATGAATGATTGCCTCAATGTTGGCCACCGTTGGGGAGCTGCCGAATTGCTTGAATGCCTCCGGGTCATTCTCCTTTTGCTCAATAACCTCTGTGATCTATGCAGTTGTGGCAATGGAGCCATCCTCAAGAAAGGGGAATGGCAATCCCAGCTTGCCTAACTCAAAGAAACCTCTCCGTATGCCGTCAAAAGCCTTGCTCAGAAAAGTCGACGTTGTCTTAGTGCGCTGGAAAGCGGAATGACAATGGATGAATTTATTGGCAACTTGAGCAGCAATGTCCTGATCTTCAATGCCTACCTCAGCAAGAATTTCATCTGTGACAGAGTATAGCTTATTTAGCAAGTCCCTTGCCTCAGAAACTTTTTTCAGGATGAAACGCGGGAACTTCTCCATTGTGTCATGGGCCTCCTGATTGAGTCTTGATGCCTTGTCTATGAATTGGAGAGTAGGCTGCAGAGTTAGACAGAAGGTCTTGACCTTCTCCCAGTGAGAAATGTATAATTTTCTAACTAGGGGAATGACATCAGGTTGGATAGGGGTAGGTAACCCAGAGGCTTTAAGCGAATTTTTTTTTGTTTCCCTTGAAATAAGGGCCTCGACCAATTTAGCCTTCTTTTTCTCGGACGCCAACTGCTCCGCATAGCTGTTCATTTCTTTATTCCAAGTTTGTTCAGCTCGTGAGTGGTTAGCTGATTACTCTTCCAGAGAACCCTTTGTCTCTCGGAGCTCTTCCTCTAGCTTAGTCTTCGTCCCTCGGAGCTCCTCTTCTAGCTTAATCTTCAGGCTTTTGAACTCGGCCTCTTTCTCCCGTACCCTTTACTGATACTGCTCTTGTAGGCGCTCCAACTCCTCACCCTTTTCTGCCATCTTCTGATTGTATTCAAGGCGGAAGCGTTCAAGCTCCTCCTCCATCGACCGCAGGTTTTGTTGCGTCACTAGGTTTTGACTCTGCAATTCCTTTACTAGGCCGGGGTCAAGAACCTGGGTCTTCGCAATTTCGTCCTAAAGTCTGTTTCTCTCATTTTCTGCTATTAGTGCCCTCTCAGTCATTCGGGTGATATCCGCTTCTAAGGATTTTTCTTTTGCCTCTAGAAAGCTCACCCTTTCCTTGGCTGCTCTGAGCTGCTCGTCCTTCTTTTTTAACTGGCGACCGATTTTTAGGAAGTCAGAAGTGACCACCCGTTGTGTCTCCTCCATGATTTCAACTTTATCTTGCAGCCGGGCTACCTTCATGTCAAGTCCGACAGCATAGATTTCATAGTCCTCGGGTTGCATTTCTCCCTGAGGCTTGTTTATCCTTGGGTACATAGTTGCAAATTTTAATTCTTGCCGAGCCTCATCATACGAAGCCTGTACTCTCGGTTCGGCGGGGGCATTGTCATCCTTCACCTTTCGTCGCCTCATTCTATTTGCACGCGCTTCCTTTCCACAATCTATCTGTGCTATGAACTCAGCTGGTGATGAAACCAGCCCACTTGCGAAAGGGACACCCGAGGGCAGAGCATAGGGGTAGGTAATTTTCATAGGCGCACGCATCTGCTTCTTTTGGAGAGTGACCGTTTGTGGAGAAAAGTGTAGTACGTTCCATAGCTTGGCCTGAGAGCTATCAGCGGGGCTAGACATTTACAGCGGCTGAATTGGAGATTCAGTCGTAAGGCTCATTGGCCCGGGGAGAATAGTTGCTGACTGGGTATCAACTTGTTGTAATGGAAACGGATCAGTGAGCATGGCAGAAAAAGAGTGAGGGCCAACAGGGGGAACATTTTTCGAAAGCGAGGTGAGAAAAGTCTGAGCAGCAGCAGAAGGCGTAAGCATGCTCGGAGGAGTAATTATAAATGGTTGGGCCTGCGAATACTGAGCAAATCCAGCTGAATAAGCTAGACCAGAAGCAAAGGGTGGAGGCCTCGGACTAATGGAAAGAGTGGCCGACGGAGGAGCAGATACGAAAGATTGAGATGTAAGAGAGGAAGGAGCAAAATGTACCTGTTGACTGGTCGATGGTGGCTCCAGGATCGTTCGTGACTCGCCCGCAAACTCTGGCATTTGACTAGCAGTGGGCACATCTCCTCCGGTGGGTTCATGTGAAACTGTCCCGATAACACTTTCCGTGCGCTGCCTTTTCGCAGGCGGACACTCACTAACCTCGGCAGTCGGATCATTCTGCTGGGGCGTTAGCCTGACCGGTCTAGCGGCCCATGTGCGTGTAAGCGAGCCTCTTGATATATTAAAGCGCACATTAGTGCCCACATAGGCGGCATGCTCGAAGACATTGCCTCCTTGCGCAGAAGAGGATGATATCGCCGTTTCTTCTTCTTACTCCTTGGATCTCTCTGCTTCTTCACTCTTGTCAGCGCTAGAGATCGGGCTGGGATGACCTTCATCCCACCATCTTTCAAATTCCTAGTCGTCCTTTACCTGATTATAAGGAGCCTTCAACTGCGCTATTTCTTGGCAATATTTCCAGAAAACCTTTATTTTTTCATCACTCCATTCCTCGCCCACCTTCAACTTGTTATACATGGTGCACTCTATCGGAAGGTTGTCCCTGGCCATGGCCACTGGAAAGTAAAACTTGTGCCATGGGCCCCTAGTGTCTGGCGTAGGGATTTGTGCTAATTCAACAAAATCTTCGTCTTTATCAGTCCGCTTATTACGCTGTTTCTCCCAATATGGTCGAGGAACATGGGTAACCTTCATATGTGGCTCTGGCAGGTCGTTGAAAGGGTTGTAATCCCATTTATCATTTACCAGTACCAACCCTAGCTGTGCCAGCTTCTCCCCTAGCAACTTGTGTGCTTATTTTTTAACCAGCGTCACCGACTTGAAATTCTTCGGGCAAGTGAAGAATCCCTTCCTCTTGACACTTTCGCAGCTACAGAACATGAAATCGATGATACACACCTGTCAAAAAACCTCCAGCGCGAGCACTCTATCAGTGACGCAAGTCGGGAGCAGGAAAGACTTATCAATAAAACCCCTCATTCGAAGGATTGTGAAATCCTTGCCTAAGAACCAGTCACAGGCAGGGGTGTAGCTTTGCAGAAATCCAGTCTGCTCAGTGTTAAGCTGGATGATATCACCTTCTCCGATCAAATCATTCAAAACCGAGGCTATGAAATAGTCCGCGAAGGCATAATAGTCATATGGTGCAGAAAGAAAAGGTGTCTATGTAGACACCGACTTTCTTTTGTTCTGCTCATCAAAAATTGATAGCGGAAGGAATCGGGCGAAGAAATCCGGATTCTGATGCAGGAACATGTGGACCAGGTAGGAAAAAAATCTAAATTTCTTTTCTGCCTGATAATTCTCTATTTGCTATATCATTTCTTCAACCATGAACTGAGCAAAATCATACCAGAAAAGCTCATGCTGCTTGCGAAACTGCATTGCGGGACTCAGCTGAAAAGCCTCGATCTTCTCATCGGAATCTCGGCCACAAACAAATGCCAGAATGGATATAGGGTCCTGGAGGTCATCGCGAAATGAACCACGCGATAATGGAATACTCGGTACCTTAGCGAATGCAACACCTTTCTTATTAGTCTCTTCTAACAAGAAATCGGAGCCGGTTTTCATCCTTTTCTATATTTTTTCCCCCTTGCTTGGGCGGAAATGCTTGATATTCTCCTTTCTTCTGCTTGGGTTAGGGATACATAACATATGCCAGATGGCTTCTGGGCTGATCTGAACCCTTAAATTATGACCTTCGATGCAATGGGTATGTGGATTATAGCGCTGAAAAGCCGCGTCGACCACCTCCGGGCAATAGTGCACCAACGGGATCATATATTATGGAAGGCCGCTAAGCCAGACTCTACTTGTCATGGCTTGGTCTGCCCTTGGTGCCGATAACCTTGCACAAGCCGCCTCCCTGAGAGATTTAGGGTTCTTGGCAAGCTTTGGGTCGTAGATATTAACCCACTTTTCTCTAACCTTTTTTGGGCTACTCCATTCCTTGGGTTTTTCCAGCTCCTCTGTGTTGGCTCTTCTCATCTTCGCGGGTATACTAGGAGTGGCATATGCTACATCATCGAACACATATACCTCATCCGAAGAACGAATGGCCGTATACAGTTCCTGGCTAATCTCCTCCTGCACCGGTTGAGCTGAAGATTCTGACATTTTTCTTTCGCTGCAGAACTTGTAAGCTTCCTGGCCTGCGAATACGCTTGCTCTAGATACATAGACAGAAAACACTTTGCACCTTCCTTGCGTTGCAAAAAATACTTTGAAATACTAAGCTATTTCATGCAATAATAGCAACTTCCTAAGGTGGTAGGCGAAAGCAAGCCTTTTGCATTTAATTCGGCATGTACCAGTGATCTGACAACTCGTGCTAGATGAATTGATTGCTATTCCGAGGCGGCCGGATTTCATCATCATATTGGGGAAATCGTGTGATATGCCTTGATCTCCTTGGAAATTGAGCTTGCAACTGGCCCTCTCCTCTTGCGTTAGCATGTGCCAGTAATTAATATCCTGGCCGGAATGATTACACCAAGCAAACGATCACAGCCTGAAGAGATACGAGTATCGCCTTGGGCTCTGGGATGCATTTGAGATTTGACACCATAGCATACAGCCATACGTCCCTTCACCAACAAGTGCCACCTTTTTAAAGCTTAATTAATTAACTTCATTTAATTAAGCACGCCTTGAGCCGTGCTATCGTGCATGTATCGGCAAAAAATGTGAGCAAACGCAGACTCAACCTTCGAGATTGCAGCCAGTATACATCACGTTTCTTACAGGCGGATTGGCATATGTCTTGTCAACTTTTCTATAAATAGCCCAATAGATAGCAAGCAAACATACTCAGCGTTTAAGAAGTGATAGGCCAGTAGAAGACTGCTAAGCAAGTCTTTTCATAGGTTAGGTGGTGAGCAGATTTTGACATTACTTAGCAAACTTAGGGATAGTGTTAGGAGAGATGGATACCCCTATTCGCCTAACCTCGTTCAAATCACAGACAACGTTTGTAGGTGAGATCTCCATTAGAAGGCTCAAAAGAATGATGAAGAACAAGCACTCGCTGGTTCTAGTAGCCATTAAGTGGGTTCTAGGCAAGGACTGTGTTGAATATGAAGATAAGTATCGGGTGAACACCAACGTGTGCTCGCACTTTGTAGTGTCCATGCTAGACATTTGTGTTCCCCGGTCGCTTATCTTGAAGCTGGTCAAAGAACTCTTCCCGAAGAAGTACCTGAATGGGCTCGGTGAGGTTGTTACACATGCTGCATACGGGATAGGCCCGCCAATAGCCAGTGACCTGCGTCGCTTTATCGATGAAGAAGCTGTTGTTGTTTGGCTGCCATTCCTGAGCGGATTCTGCCTATAGACCCGTGGCCAGCACTATCAAAGGGTTACTCAAGCCCTACAATTCCTGTTCAGGAGCTTCAACGTGATACCCTTCTACGATGTAGAATGGTATACTAACTTCAGGGACCTGGTGTATCCACCACCGACGACGGCTGTGTTGAATGATGCTGCTAGTGCTACCGAGGAGCCCATGGACGAGGAAGAAGCGGACGCTGCGGTAAATGCGTCGGTTGCTGCTAGCCATTCCTGCGGAGAGATGACCCCCTTGCCTTGCTACCTGATGATGTAACTCACCTGCTCCAGATAAGCCTGATAAAAGGCCATCATATATATATACTCTGATACTTGTATATTTTGAAAATCGGCATCCATGCCATTTTCTAACTCAGGAACATATATATAAATATATACTTCTCTTTTTTAAAGAAAACTATGCTCCTTTTTGCTTCTATGTTCAATTTTCTAGGTTTGCAAATCTTGTATGTTTTTTCTCCATGTATGAGTGCATTTTGTGTAAATCATCCCCGGAAGACCGCCGATTTAGCAAAAGAACAGGCCAAAAACATGAAAGGAAAATAAAAGCGTTATTTACAACTGTACAAGGTAGGGCTTAATGCTTAATGGAACAATTTAAAGTGAATCCCATTAACCGGGATTCCTAGCGGCTCTTGTTCCATATTTTCTAGCTCAAAAGCATTGTGTTGCATGCACCAAATGATTTTGAAGGGTCCCTCCTATAGGCTGTCAAACTTACCGTGCTGACCTGGCTTTGCAGCCCTGCTGTCATATTTTAGCACTAAGTCTCCATTTTTTAGGCCCTGGTCAGAAGCCTTCTTGTCAAACCATCGTTTGACCACCTGTTGACGGCTTGTCATTGCTATTAGAGAGTTCTCCCTTTTTTCTTGTACTTCCAGTAGTTCGGCAAGCCGAACCTCCATGGCATCATTTTGTTCTATCTCAAGAGATTTCAACTGTATCGTCAGGATCTCCATAGAGATAGGTAACAGTGCCTCCTTCCCATATACCAGCTCATAGGGCGAAGTATTGAGGACTTGCTTAGGAGTTATGCGGTTGGCCCTGAGCGCCTTTCAGAGATTTTTATGCCATTCCCTCTGGTGTTCTGAGCCGACCTTTTTAAGGAGTCGGACCAAACTTTTATTTGTCGACTCGGCTAGGCCATTTCCCTGTGGATAATAGTTTGATGATGTTTTAAGGAATATGCCATTTTTTAATGCAAAGTGACATACCTTTGTACCTACAAATGCTCTGGCGTTGTCCGAAATGATTGTCTTCGGAGGGCTGAACCTTGTCACTAGTGTTTCGAGGAAATCTACAATCTCTGTTTCTGTTGCCTCCTTAAGGGGAACAGCTTCCGCCCACCTTGTAAAGTAGTCTGTAGCTGTTAATATCCACCTATGTCCGGCACTAGAAACTAGGTTGATCATTCCGATGAAGTCCAGACCCCATTGCGCAAATGGTTCATCCGCCACGATAGGTTTGAGGGGCATCGCTGAGTTCTTCCTTCTGTCAGAGAAGAACTGGCATTTTTTACAAGCCCTTACCAGAGAGTAGGAATCATTGAAGAGTGTAGGCCAGTAATATCCAGCTTGCAGGACCTTGATGGCAGTAGTTTTAGCGGAGAAATGCCCACCTTGGTCGCTATTGTGAAAAGCATCGAGAATCTTCTGCGCCTCCCCTGAAGTAACACATCGCAGGAGCACACCATTGAAATTTCTTTTGAAAAGAATTCCTTCTATCAGCGTATATCCGCAATTCTGTAGCCGGTAATACCTCCTTTTTTGGGAAGAGAGACCTGGCGGATACCTTTCAGTTTGCATGAAGTTCATTCTATTTGTCAGCCAATCGTCATCCAATCCAAATCCATTTATCAGGACGAGCTTTGATTGTTCCTCTTTGGTTGGTACCTCCTCGTCCTATGCCATATACTCACACAACCCTCCCCCTTTGACAGTCTTGGTAGGACTGACCTCGATTTCATACTCTAGGATCTTGGTAATCCAATTAGCTCTTTTTTCTGTGATCTCTCCCTCCATGATGTATTCCCGCACACTAGAATGTGCGACATATACCAAAACTTTGTTGCAGGAGATTAGATGACGGAACTTTTTAAGTCCTTTTACTATTGCAAAGGCCTGTCTTTTGATGAAGTTATAATTCACCTCATATTCCTTTAGCGTTCGGGAATAGAAAGCCACTGGATGTTCTCCCTTTCCTTCACTATCCTTTTGAGTCAGAACAGTAGCGATACTGGACTTGCTACTGAAGGCATACATTATAAAATCTTTGCATTGATCTGGATTAATTAACACTAGAGTTGTGGAGATTGCTTCCTTGACCTTTTCAAAAGCCTCCCGAGCTTCTGTTATCCACTTGAAAATTTGATCCTTTTTCAGCATTAGGGTGATCGGCCTAATCATTCTCGCAAAATCGGAAATAAATTTATTGACGAAATTCACCTTGCCGAGGAAAGACTGGACGCCTTTCTTATTTACCGGAAGAGGAAGCTCCTTGATAGCCCTCACTCTTTTGGGGTCAATTGAAATACCTTCCTTAGACACAATATGTCCTAACAGCTTACCTTGAGGTACTCCGAATACACATTTCTTTGGATTTAGGGAAACCCCGAACTCCTGGCACTTTTGAAAAACCAATTCCAAATGATCGAAATGATCATCTTTAGATTTAGAGAACACAGTAAGGTCATCCAAATAGATTAGGATAAACTTATTGATCAGTTTGCTAAATGCGACGTCCATAGCCCTCTGGAAAGTTTCCCCTGCATTAGATAAACCAAAAGGCATTTTAGCATATGCAAATGTTCCCCACTTGGTGGTGAATGTAGTCTTGTGCTGATCTTCTTCTTTTACTCAAATCTGGTTATAGCCAGAGAAGCTGTCCAGCAAAGAGAACATTTTCGATCCTACGACAGTCTGGAGGATCGATTCCATAGAAGGCAATGGATAGTGGTCCTTCAAAGATGCTCTGTTTAGGTCTCATAAATCCACGCATAAGCAGATATCACCATTCTTCTTTCGGACTGGTACCAGATTTGATACCCAAGTACTGTGTTTGATTGGGAAGACAATACGTGACTCAATGAGCTTGGTTAGCTCTTGTGCCATCAAGGCCTCAACTTTAAGGTTGACCGGCCGCTGTTTCTGTCGGATTGGTTTCGCACCTTCTATTAGCTCAATAGTATGTTGAATGATGCCAGGATTGTAACCTTCCAGATCATCGTAGGACTAGGCCACTACTCCATATTTTTCACAGAAACTGATAAGCCTTTCTCTATCTTGCTGTGAGACATCTTTTCCGACCCGAAGGTTCCTGTCATCAGAAACCCGAAGGTTTTCATAATCACTTTTGTCTGCCACGAACTTCCGCTTATCATTTTGGGCGTCATTACAATCAAATTTTTTTTCGAGAGTAACTAACCCTCTTGGAAGTTTATTTGACTTGAGTTGCATAATTTGTCCTTCGTAGGCCTCGGCGATCTTTGGTTGAAGATGATCAGCAAATTCCCCTGAGTGATGAATAAACCTGGCGATGTGTTCATCGCTCTCAAAAACCTGCCAACTCTAATCATTGTCGGGGATTGCTGGTCGAACAAGCACTCGCACTGAATATTTGTTCCGAAGCAAGTCAAAAATAGGATCAAACTGGGCACCGATCACCGCCATGCAATCTGCATTGCCATTCTGCGTTCGGGGGATGGTTAGGATGTTGAAAGCTTCAAAACTTTCTACAAGGTCCCAGATTCGATGCTGATAGGATCTCATGCGGATATTCTTTGCTGATGAGATTCCTCGGACCTGATTAACTACCAGTTCTAAATCTTCAAACATAATCAATTGCTTGATACCCATTCGTTCCGCTAGGCTTAGGCCTTGGACTAACCCTTCATATTCAGCCTCATTATTTGAACAGGCGAATTGGAATCGGAAAGACCTCAACAACTTTTCATTCTGTGGGGATATTAGACATATCCCTGCTCCAGCTCCAACTTTGCTCCTTGCTCCGTCAAAATACAATGTCCACAACTCATTTGCTTGGTCATCGTAGGATTCTTTGGCGACCTTTGGAAGAACTTGGTCTTCATCATAAATTACATATGTGCCTAATCTAGTAGCATGATAATTCCCAAAAGGATCATTATTCATGTGTGCACTCAACAGAGCATCTTCCTCATCATTTCTATCTCCACTCACCCTCTCCTCCTCTAGCAGTTCGACATTGAACATGTCCTGCTTGGTGATGGAGGTATGTGCGGCCTCAAAATTAATCAGGGCCTCATCCACCACATGTTCGGAATGTAGAGCCTTTGATTCTATCTTCATTTTTGCACCATGCTTGGTCCTAAGTATTAGATGTGACCAATCTAAAGACAAATATCCACCCACCTTTGAAGTAAATTCTCAGGATAGACAGAGACCGAACATAGGAGGAACATCTATGATCACTGTATCTTGCGGGACCGTGATACTTGGGAAGGAAAATAGTGTTAACGAAAGTGCTTTGATGACACCCACAATATCAACTTTATTTCCATCCAGCTGCATCACCCCCTTCTTCATAGGCTGGTAGCTGAGTCCCAGGGCTTCAGCTATCAGTTTCGGCATAACCGTTGTACTAGCGCCAAAATCAATCATAGCATTGTGTAATAGCTTCTCCCCTACAATGAGGGTCAAGAAGAAGGGTTGAGGTTTTGGCCTACCTCCGCCATGTGTATGGGATTCCTTCACTTTGTCTGTAAGTACCTTAGCTGGTGGCATTTGATAAACTACCTCCGTATTGGCAGATGGCTCTGTTGGTGCTGAGTTGATCTCTTGTTGAAGCACCTTTTGTAGCATAGTTTTCTATTCCGGGATAGCTAGAATGTCCCATAAAGACACATTAGTGGATGATTTCTTCAACTGCTCCACCACATTAAAAGGTGAGGAGCTTAGAGATTTCTGCTCCTTTTCTCTTGTTATAATAATTTCCTTCCACGGTTGAGAAGACAAAGAGACGGTCGAAGCGCTAGGAATTTGATCAGAAACGTCTTTGCATTGCGGGTTGTCCGAAAGTGAAACAACAGGCTCACCGATGAATCTCCTCTTTGAGTGTGTGTTATAGTCGGACTGTACCCGCGGTGTTTCGGCTATGGACGTGTCATTTGCAAACACCATTTCCTCATCCTCCATCCATGAGAAGAGCGCATGATCAGGAACAATATCAGACTCTTGCTCTAAGGACATTCCCTGCATTTGCGCGGTAAGGACCGCATTCTCCATTGCCCAGGCATATATGTACTCTCCGTTCTCTGTCGCAATACCTTGACTACGTTGCTCTGCTACCCTTTGTTGTAAGTTGCCACGCAGACAATTTCGGGGCATATGCGCATCGTTGCAAGGGAAGCACCATGGATTGATGTCATCAATAAGATTATTTTGTCTCACGGTTAATTCTCTACTAGAGCTTAGCGACGCACCTGCCAGCGGTGTAGGCACCAGAACCATTTGGTTTGTAGCCGCCGGGGGTGGATTAGTGTGAGGCGCATTCTGATATTGATTTTGCTGATAGGTAGGCCGCCCACCTTGATAGTTTTGATATGCAGGCCGTGGAGGCATTGCTTGGTTCCGCTAGAGAGTTGTTATATCGTTTGTCATAGTTCGCAACATCTCCTTGAGGTCACCCATTTCATTCTTGGGAGGACCCGATGTGGAAGCCAAGTTTTCGGGAGCGGCTACATATGAGTACGCTGACTGGGGAGTTGCTGGCGCACTAGTTGATGCAACCTCTTGTGCTGCGTTTGATATCTCAGGAAATATCGGCATAATAGGTCAAGGGGGCAATTTCCCGCAATCTATCAAGTGATTCTCCGCTTTGATAGCGGTGGCATATGCATCTGTTAAAGTGGCTCCTCCCAAAGACTTGATCATCATAGAAATGTCAGGGTTAATGGAATTTAGATAAAACATGAACGTCAGTTCTGGAGTAAGGCAGATAGTTACAGGAATCCTGCGCCAACTTGAGTGAAATCGGGCATTGAAGTCCGTCAAAGCCTCCTGGGGCGCTCGTTTGATGATGGATAACTAGTAATATAATGAAGAACGATCTCCGTCATTTGAGAACCTTTCATAGAATGGATCTCTGAGGTCATCCCAAGTGTGAATGGTATTAGGAGTCAGTGTTCGGTACCAATCCAGAGCTTTTCCTTTAAAGGACGCAGCAAGGAGCCTCAGGGCTATATTCTGTGCTATGATACCATGTACCAGACATACATCCGCTACATCCTACAAATATTCTGCCGGCATTTTTGTGTTGTCCTTGACAAATTTGGGAAGAGCTTTCAGTGCCGAAACTGGGATAGCGCCCCAAATAGCAGGCGCCATCAGAGCTACCAGGGGACTTCCAGCATCCCATGCTACATAGTTTTTGTTCACAGCCGGAAACATGGTGAGAGGAAAAGGTGGCGGGAATGGAATGGTTACTAACTGATTTGCGGCCTGGACTGTCCCTAATGGAGGTACTAGTAAACCTGGGTTATTTGCAGTCTGGGATCTAGTTACAGGCCGATGGCTCATACACCCCTCTATAAGACAATTTCATTAGTTCGGGTCCCATCGGGCGTGCCAAAAAAAAGGAACCAACTGTTGACGCCAAAAAATGATGAGGTAATAGTGCCTTATGGGAAACTCAGTTCAAGGGGGACCCCTTTGCGCCAAACTGAGTGACCTTCAGATTTTAAAGAAGCCGACTTCTTTTATAATGGTTTTTTGAAAAGGGAAAAGGAAACGGATATGATGAAGCAAAGTCTAATCTAAGGCGATGCGCCAAAATATGCTGATGGGCACGATAAATCATAGATTTAGGGGCCTAAATGGTGTTATTACGTTCTAAAATGTCAGAGACTTAAAGGTATAGCGTAAATAATTCATTTATTGACATAAAATAGTATCGTATGCATCCTTACCATCAAGAAGAGTCATTTAGACATGATTTAGATAAGCAAGCTTGCATTCAATATATAGAAGTTCTGTTAAATGAAATGCTTAAGACAATAAAAGCACAGTTTATAGTTTAATCAATACATGAAGAACAGAAAGGCCAAACAGTTGGCACAGTCTGAAAGTTTCTTGCACATAAAACCTATAAGAGAGGCCTGGTGTCTCTTGCTATAACCAGTATCCTTTTTCTTAAAAACTCTTGGATCAATCTATCGTTGGACCTTTTTTCCCTTGGAATTTCAGACCCCTCTCTCATTGATGGAGAGAGTATATATAGCTAGAGAGGAAAACTCCCACCGCTTTGGAATGCTGTAATAGAAAAGATCTCTCAATCCCCTGCAATGATGCCAGAATCAAAAGATTTCCCATGTCGTTACAATGGCAACGAGTTACAATGCGGCATCTGGATATTCATGTGCAGGCGTGCCCTTTGTAATGATGGCAGGGGCCCCAGCCAAGCTTCGAGGTGACAAGCGCCATCCATCGCTTCGGAAAAGCAAGATGAGTAGCACTTGATAACAATATATTGCTCAGCTAGCCGATCGCCTGCTTCGATGATCAATATAATTCACGTGGCAGCCCGTCGCGGCTCGAATGAGAATTCCTCTTACTGCTGCTGAGAGACTGCGAAGAAGCGACATGTGTCCAAGGGGGGAGGTCTTTCCTAAAGTGGGGAGAGAGCTGCTTGAACCGGGTTCGAAAGACGCTTGGCAGTGTTTCACAGCCCACTGTGTTTAGCTCTCTGCTATGTTGGAAAGGCTGCGAAAGGTCGCCACCTGGCAGAAGGTAGGGCCCGCCAAAAATAAAGAAGGCCGCGGAAGCACCTTGCAGCCCGCAGCTGCTTACTTTATCTCTATAAGAAAAGTCTGTGATATGCCGCCACGTACCAAGATGTGGGCCCCTCTAACAATCTTAGGAGTGCTGGCTTTTGTGGAAGGCTTTCGCAACCCGAAGAGGATACAAAGCAACAGAAAACAAAAATTTTCGTAGGTGAGACACGTGGACGCCCAGCGCAGCATTTCGGGACCCGAAAGGGGAGCCACTATTCGAAGTTGCGAAGTGAGAAATGTGCAAAGGGGAAGATCAAAACCCATCAGAGAACCGAATAAACCTGGAAATGCATAGGCCGGCACACGAACATTTACAAAAGGAAACCGAAGGGAGCTGTTTGAAACTTTATTTAAACAGGTACCAACCTAATTCTTTTACACGTCTTCTTTTGTGGGCACCGACCCACTAGAGACACCAATCCCCATAACTGAGCACCGACTCAACAAGAGAAACCAACCTCCTAATATCCTTAGTCAGGAGGCACCAACATACAAAGAAACAAATTGATAAATATTTGAAACTTCTTCTTGAACTAGCTCTAATTCACATTCACAAATTTGCTCAAAATATTTATTATAAATCAGCCACTATATTTGCTATAATGTCCTCTTAGATCTTCTATAACTCTTTCATATTAATCACATAAATATGCTCTTATTCTTCCTCAAAAACATGCTTTTAAAATAAAATATATATTATAGTTATTGCTTGCTTTCAAAAACTCTTTGCAACTATTTCTTATAGCTTCTCCAAAGGGGGAAACCCATTGAAAATAAATGTCATTTACTAATGGATATAACTCATTTAAATGCACCTCTTTACATCTACCTTGGGTGCTCAAATAGGGGTCAATCCCTATATAAAATATATTTATTATTATTTTCAAAATTTTAATCCCCCAAAAAGGGGCACCACAATGAGGGGGGTCAGCCTCTACATAAAAAAATAAATTAATTTGCAACTTTTCATTTATTAATGAGGATACCAAGAGGCTAAGGGTTGACCCTTAGAACAAAATATTTTTATTGTATTTTCTTTGCAACTCCAATATACCATCAACAAACACCTTCCTGAACAAACTTTCTTGGCCTTCAAATACCTTTGACATCAATTTATAGTGATAGATGGAGACATAAATTTCACAAATTTTTTTCTATTAAATGAGAAGAATTATATTTATGAGATAAAAATGGTAAGAAGGCTAAAAGGATTGGCTTGTTAGATAACTCATATCAATTTAAGGTGGCAATGTACACGACACTTGTCCACCACTAGTAATTACATTGATAGGTGTTATCTTAACCTTACATAGTTTTACTTGAATAATAATAAAAGGACTTCCATAAAAAATATCTTAACCTTACATAGCTTTACTTGAGTAATAATAAAAGGCTTAAATTTATCACACACTCTAAAACAATATTACTTACCTATTCAAATGAAATTACATTTAATTATTTCATTATTATATGAAAATGGTTAGTAAAGTCAAAGGAGTTACTTTTCATATTCCCTCTTTTAATTGCTTTTCAATTAAAATTTATCTCAAAAACACTTTTTTTATATTTGATTCTTGCTTAAAGAAAAATGATTTTTTAAATTATTAGAGTTATGCAAAATTGCAAATGTTAAAGGTGTAGATCAACACAAAAGTTTGGAGTGCATCTACATTGCCACATTTTGTATTTTTGACAAAAAAAAAATGTAACTTTAACCTCTTTCTACCAAATATTGTGTCAAAGAGTGACATTAGATTTGGAGCACAAACAAACTTAAATTCAATCTTGAATATTTTTGAACTATTCTCAAATAATAAACAATACCCATCCTTTAATACTTAAAGGAATGTCACACAATATCTTGCCATTAAAACTTGCTTAAAAGAATTGAAATGTTATGCCCCTCTTTATTATCTCCTACCACCTCCCACAAATATACAATACATTAATTATACATACTAAATGAATGTCCTATGGTAATATTTACAAGCCATTATACATTGCATGTTTTATACCATTCTATCATTCAAATTCCAAATAAAGATAATATAAAATTTTACTTTCAACTCATACCAATTGGAATATTTGATTTGATTTGATTCTTGCATGCCTATCTTAAATTTATTTTGCTAGCTCCCATAATTACTAGCTCCTAAAATATAAACTCTTAGAAGAGATTCAAATATTCTCATAATTGGTTACTATGTATTAACATCTTCACTATATTTAAATGATTTGTAGGCTAGATTGGAGCTCTAATGAAATTTCATGGCCTTCTGAAGCATAGTCTTAGTCTTAGCCATGGTGTAGGAAATTTTCTCAAAGTAGGCCCTTCGCAAGCAAGACTCCTTTGTGGAGAAATTATTGATTTAGGTGTCATTTTGTAGTAGATGAGCATAAGGTTTCTTGACATAGTCTAATAAGGAAGCCATTTATGAGTAGTTTTATCATCTTTTATATCTTCCAATTGTGTGACTTAAATTCTTTTATATTAGTTAGCTATATTTTTCTTAACAAATTAGAAGTCAGCTAACAAGTTTAGATCCCATTTACTCGAAATGTTTTATTTATTAGATATTTCTAAAAAAAAACTATTGACTTCAACTTTCACAAGCTAGAGTAGGTGTAGATTATGAGTCATGTGGAAAATGCCATCCAAATGATACAATATTGAAGCTTCAAAGATCAACATCATATTACAAAAGAAATGGAGCTCTTGAGTTTGTAGTTTCTATGTTTGTGATGAGTGTAAACAAGGTGTTGAATGCCCTTTTTTTGTATTGAGGAAATGCAATTACAAATAATAGTGGTTATAAAACTACAAGAGAAAGAGTACAGAAAAGAACTATTACAATACAAAGATTTGTACGAAAATCTCTAAAAAACTATGGACACAGAAGTAGCATAAGCTGAAGAGATACATAAAAAACAAGGACTATAGAGGAACATTACAAGACAAAGAGCTGTACAAACAAATCTAAAGAAACTACAAACACAACAACAAAAGTTGAAGAGTTACAACAAAATGACAACATTATACATCTTGTATAATAGAACTTAAATCTTGGCTGATACAAGGGTTGATGCAAGAAGTTGGGTCCACAAAAAGCTCAAAAAGTGGAAGTGTTTTTGCTATTTTTTAGAATTTGTCACACTTGGACTAAAAATTTGAGGCACTTACACAATGAATCTTAAAAAAAGTCAGTAATATGAAATTTATAATTTTGAATCTAGTTTCTAAATATGTAATTTATTCAAATACCCAAATGATAGAAATTAAATTTTGATAGGGATGTATAAAAACCACTTTTTAAAAGTCTTTTTTTTTACCATACCATGCACATGTACAAATACCACTTTTTGACCCAAATAAAAGTATTTTGCTAATTCCTTTTGGGGAAAGAGAGCTAACAACATGAAGATTGATGAGGATATTTTTTATAATTTTTCTTTGAATATTTTTTTTTATTAAATTTTTATTGGCCTTAATTGCTGTTTTTAAAAATCATGTATGAACAATATAATTACACCTATTTAACTAAACAATTTTTTGAATATTTTTTTTTCATTGTGTAGAGAATTGTCTGAGGATTGATGCCATATAATTTTTTTTACAAGAAACTTAACCAAAAAAGTTATTAAAAAACAAAAAAAGCTTGATATTTCAAGTTTATGGACTAGTTTGCTTAGAAATTAATTAAAAAATTAAAAATATAATCCAATATTAATAAAAATTATATATTTGGAAACTAGACATCATGTTCTCTAATGGGTTTTAATTTCATAGATTGATTCAGAAAAAAAGTCCATCATCCATGTTGCCAAAGTTGGACATTCCTCTTGAATCTGCCTTAGTTTTTTAGTTGTAGGTCAAAGGCTAAGGGTCAGGTTGCCAAGCCTTTCCTGAGCCTAAAACCAAGGTTGTATGTGGATTGGAGATTCAAATTTTTAATAATGTGTATGTGTTATTTAAATAGAACATGTACGTGTTATTTAAATAGAACGCGTACGCGTTATTTAAATAGAAAGCGTACACATTATTTAAATAGAACGCGTACGTGTTATTTAATGTGTACACATTACCTATTTACCCGTTGGGTAAAGGTAATGTGTACAAGATCTTGAAATAGAACGCGTACACGTTTCTTATTTAGCCATTTTTTTCCCAATTTGGAAGGGCATGTGCAGGATCATGGTATGCCAAAAAGTGGCAATGGAGAAAAAAATACGTGTTTCTACGACTCAAAAATGCGAAAATGGTGAGTTGACTTTTTGGAGCTGGGGTGACTACCGAGGCAGAGGGAAAAGTTAGTTTTAGGAATCGGATATCCGATCCAAATTGGATATCCGATTTGGATCGGATATCCGATTTTGTTAAATATAAATAAATCTCATTCCGACCGAAGCAAAAGGCAACTTGCCTTTAGGAATCGGATATCCGATTTGTTTGAACTGTATATATAAAAAAAAACCCGCGACCAAAACTCATTCATATTTGTTTTCGGCTCATCGGCGGCGGGCGCATAGTGTAGAGCAAAATCCGATATCCGATTTGGAGTCCATCTCTATCAGGTAAAGTTTTTAATTTTTTGTCAAATTTTCAATTAGATTTGTTTATTTTTAGTTGATTTTTTTCAAAATATTGTTTTTTGG